>JASGXE010015107.1:0-59847 GCA_030068105.1 Sinentomon sp. SZTP_YWyxl
GTAAGGCATAACTTTGTAGCCAATGGTGACAGATTGCTGAAATTTTGAACATTTATGTAAAAACATGTTCTAAACTGACTGACGTAGCCGTAATTTCGATTTTGGCATCAAAATGTCTTTTTCCAGGACATTTCTCTATTTAGAAGGAGAAAAACTTCTAACGCAGTTTTTCTCTGGCCACATTTTATTCATAAGGGACCCCACTTTGTGATAACAGAAGTAAAAATTTCTTTTCCCTTTTCCCTGGGCGCGTATGAAAAGTTTACACAGTCAATTTCAACTCTTTTGCCAATAACTCGGAACCAGTTGAGATATTGGTCTGAAATTTTGCACAGAAATTGCTGTTATCATGGGGAATATGTGAGATATTGGTCTGAAATTTTGCACAGAAATTGCTGTTATCATGGGGAATATGTGTACAAAATTTGAACGAATTGACGAAGTTGGTTTTTGGACCCCCTACCCCCTTAAAGGTGTGTTTTGACCTGTCTTCTTATTTTTGTTTTTCTTTCTAACTAATGCCCAGGGCTAAATGGATGTTTTGGACAGACTGGGGTGAAAACCCAAGACTGGAGAGGATTGGTCTTGATGGCACAAATAGATCTGTAATCATCGACACAAAGATCTACTGGCCAAACGGACTGACGCTTGATCTGCCAAACAGAAGGGTCTACTTTGCCGATTCCAAACTCGACTACATTGACTTCTGCAATTACGATGGTTCAGGACGACACCAGGTTCTCAGTGCAAGCCACTACCTCTTGCATCCTCATTCCTTGACTCTGTTCGAGGATACAATTTACTGGACTGATCGACAACTGAACCGTGTTCTTTCGGCACACAAATTCAAAGGTGAAAACCAGACAGTTGTGTCCCATCTGGTATCCCAGCCGCTCAGTGTTGCTGCTCATCATCCAGCTTTACAACCGAAGCATCCAAATCCGTGTGAAATGGCACGTTGTAATCAGCTTTGCTTGCTGTCGCCCTCAACATCGTTGGGCTTCAGGTGCAAATGTAGGCCAGGCTTCAAGGAAGCAGACAATGGAGAATGTGTCGATGGTTAGTGAAAGTATATTGGCTAAAAATGTATGTCAGATTTTGAAAACCAACAAAATGTGAGAATATCAGGATTCAGTACTCGCCAGTGAAGTTGCCATTCGTAAAATGGTTCAGTTGGGATCTTCACAAGCAACTCGTAAATTGGAGTTTTCTATTGCATTTCTCCTAGGATTGAGGCCAGCAGTGTGGTTCTGAAGTTCTGAACTGTCTTTGCCAGTTACACGGCACAATAACTGGATTTTTTTGTTTGGATGAATGATTCATTTTTGCTGGTATGTGCATTGTGTTCTCATTTTTGCAGGTATGGGTATGCATTCTTTTACCCAGGTTGGCCGTCTGTATAACAGTCACCTAATTTGAGTCTTTGTGACAGTCATCCAATTTTAGGTGTTCTATTCAAAATAAATTAATGGCTCTTGTAATTTTAACCAGAAATGGAGGCCCATGTGCATTGAATGTCATCACCAGACTGTCCTCCATCACTTCCCCTCTCTGCACTCTTAATGTGTTCATGTTGTCTATGTTGACCACCACCCACGTTACACTCTGAGGTATCTTGCATCCTGCCCATGGTTGATGCAATGAGGTATCCTTCCTCCTGACCATGATTGGTGCACTGAGGTATTTTTCCTCCTGACCGTGATTGGTGCACTCAGGTATTTTTCCTCCTGACCATGGTTGATACACTGAGGTATCTTTCATCATGACTATGCTTGATGCAATGGGGTATCCGTCCCCCTGACCATGCTTGATGCACTAAAGTATGCTTCCTCCTGGTCATGTTTCATAACAGCTCTTTACTATTGTAAAGCAACCGAAGGAGAGACGCTTTCATCAGTAAGCTGCCATCAATGAAATTACCTGATATTATGTCCCTTCATTTTCTTTAGCTCAAGTGCCATTCCTGATAGTGATGAAGGGTAGTCAGATCATTGATGTTGGTCTTCAGACGGAGGACACGTCCGATTATCTGACACCTGTTGTTGGCATTGAAGGTGGCAGGGATTTGGATTACGATCGTAAAAACGAGATTCTGATCTGGGTTGAAACCAACAAACAAGACGATGAAAATGTAAGACCCTGGTTGACTGATTTATCTGCTTCGATGTGGATATACGTTAGACGGCTGTTTTTAATTAAGTTAAAATGGGAACAAAGTAATTAGGTCGAGTCGAAGTCCATTTCTTAGCACACCTTTTCGATGTAAACATACTGAATATGAGTTTGCTGATGACATAATATGTCTGCCGATGTGCAGACAATGTGCTAATTGACATGGAAATCTGCTGCAACGTGGACTGCATCTGGGGCAGGGCAGGGCTGCCAAAAGGGGTGAACACGATTTTAGGAGCATTTTGCAAAAGGGTGAACACATTCAGGGGTTTGCCCCTTTGGCAAATTTGCACTTTAAAATTTTTACCGTTTTGCCATTCTGACATGGGTGGATAGTGTGTAACAACTCCTCCTCGATTGATGTTATGGGCCATTATTGGGGATAAGAATAATAGCATTTGGATCAGTATTGGATAGTGACACTCTGAGTTATCACTACTGCAGGGCCTTCATCTCCACTTGAATAGACTGGAAAGATGACTTGACCACACCGTCCCCTTCCCTTGAGTCTTGACTGCAGAATGGCCTCTGCTCGGCATGATAAAGAAGAATGATTAATTTTGATGAACCACTCCAAAGCCAGCAGCTTTTCCACGCTATCATCACACACAGCTTTTTATTATGGAGAAATGACACCATTCATTGCAAATTACTCATTCAAAGATAACTCGTCAAATTGTCCACGTGACCATAAAAAGAGAGTGCGGTCGAGATTTGTCAATGATGAAGGTGATGGCCTTCTGCAGTCAGTGTAACCACATTGTTCTCCATCACTGCCCCGTTGTTATTTTTTGTCACTTCCAGGGTACACTCTACCACATAAAATTTGGTGAAGGAAAGAAGTCAACTCTGCTGAAGACTGCACAAGCAGGAATTGTTGGAGCTCCGTACGCAATTGCATTCGATTGGATTGGACGGAATTTGTACGTAGCCAACAGGATTGCATCAAGCATAGAGATATTGAAACTCGATGGAAAGGTCAAGCATCGTGTGGTTGTCCTGGCAAATAATGGCAATGAGACCAGTGTTGCCAAACCAAAGTCAATATGCCTGGATCCAACTGAAGGGTAGGTCTGCATTAAGGGCCGTTTCCATTTGTCGCTGGTGTCGCAGCCAGAAGCGATTTCTGACAGCGATGGCCGTCGCTGGAAGCGGATGATTGACATTTTTATGATTTTGCGACAGCGACAAAAATTAGAACATGTTTTAATTTTTGCGACAGATTGTCGCTCCAACCAAAAGCAGGTAGATGGGGGAAAAGGTTGTTCGAGAAAAAAAAGAGGGGATCCTTTGCGTTCTTTCTTGCTCGCGTTGAACAGGTCCACCATCTATGCAAGGATATTCATTTTGAATGAAAAAAAAAGAAATGCAAGCGCAGAAGGGAAATATTTTTGATCAGGGAGTTCGATGCCTCCATGGACTGGAGAGATCCGTGTCATCCAAAGAGTTTGTGTTTGCAGATGCAAAACAAAACGTGTGTGTTTGCAGATACAAAATAAAACGTTTGTGTTTTCAGATGCAAAACAAAACGTTTGTGTTTGGAGATGCAAAACAAACGTTTGTGTTTGTAGATGGAAAACAAAACGTCTGTGTTTGCAGATGGTATTATGTATTCTTGCGACCTTTAATGTGTCTAAGGGTGATTTTAGTCACCTGAAGTCGCAATATCCATCTTGCAATTTTATTGCGCGGCATCTTCATCGAGTGAAGGAAAGAGACCACCGTGCTGTCTGTGTAAACGACGCAAGTTCCTAAATGATGAGCGCAGGGTGACCGTTTATGGTTGTTCCTGGAGGGGTTTTCGGGCATCCCCGATGGGACAGGAACGAAATTCAGGGTGGTGGCTGTTCCCCGACGATTTCCAAGTGTTCCACCGACTTGCAGGGCGTTCTCCGTTTATCGGCAACCAACATGGGTGCCATAACACCGAACCAGACAACCCTGAGTGACTGTTTAGGGTTGTACCCGGAGGCTTTCGGGTGCTGCCGATCAAATCATTCAGAGTCGTTCCTGTCCGATTTGTAAATGTTTCATCGACTTTCTGGATCATTCGTGTTTTTCGGGGGTCTCTACCCTTCTCTCCTCTACTCTTCTACTTTCTTCTATGATTCACCTCTCATCGTTCCACTCATCTACCCTTCCCCTCTTTTCTGCCCTTCTCATATCCTATGCTCTTCTCTTATCCTCTACCCTGCCCCTATCCTCGAAAGTTCCCCTCTCATCTACCTTTCTCCACTTCTCTACCCTTCTCCTCTCCTCTACTCATCTCCACTCCTCTACCCTTCTCTTGTCCTCTACTTTTCTATGCTCTCCTCTACCTTCTCCACTCATCTACCCTTCACCTTTCCCTAACCTTCTCCTCTCCCTTAACCCTTCTCCTCCCCTCTACCTTCTCCCTTCCTCTAGACTTCTCCCTTCCTCCACCCTTCTCTTCTCCCCTACCCTGATCCCCTCCTCCACCTTCTCCTTTCCTCTTCCCTTCTGCCCTCCTCCTCACCGCTACCATTCCCCCTCTTCTACACTTCTGCCCTCCTCTACCCTTGTCAGCTCTGCCCTTCTCTTCTCCTCAACTCGTCTCCTTTCACCTTCCCCTCTACCTTCCTCTAGCCTTCTCCTCCTCCCACCCTATTCCCCTACCTTACCCTTTGCCTCTCCTTTACCCTTCTCTCATCTACCCTGTCCTCTTCTCTTCCCTTCCGGCCACCTCTGCCCTTCTCCTTGCCTTCTCCCCTCTTCTATCCTTCTCCCCTCCGGTACCCTTCTCTCCTCTGCCCTTTACCTCTCTTCTTCCCCCTGCCGTCCGTTACCCTTCTCCTCTACTCTACCCTTCTCCTCTCCTCTTCCCTTCTGCCCTCCTCTACCTTTCAACACTCCTCTACCTTGCTCTCCTCTACCCTTCTCCACTACTCTACCCTTCTCCACTCCACTGCCCTACTTTTCTCTTCTCCTCCGCTTCTCCTCTTCTTTTTTCTCCTCTCCTCTACCCTTCTCTCATCTACCCTTATTGCCTCCTCTACCGTTATCCTCTCATCTTCCCTTCTCTTCTCTGCAAGCTGTTCCTCTTCCCAACCATTCTCTTCCCTTCACTCTGTTCTCTTCGTTCTGTTTTTTTTTTTTCAATTTTCCATCTTGCATCACCTCAAATTTTTCAATGCCAAACCCATGCTGAGGCAAATAAACTCTCTCACTGAACTGTTTTGGTTCCCTCAATTCCTTCAAATATTTCCTTCGCAATTGGTACCCTTCATTAGGTCCAAACCAACAAATGCAAAACGAATGTAATTCCGTGTAAACTGAAGTTCCATTTTTTTCAAATTTACCATCATGCATGACTCCAAAATTTTCTTGAATAATATGCTCTTTCCTTTGGATCCAGAACAACACGATATTGCTTGGATGAACTGTTCTGATCTTGGCTTTCGGAATAAAAAACGGCCTTGGTTAAAAATAAATAAAATATAAGAATTTGTTCACAAAGAAGGCAGCAGGCAAGAATGTAGAGTGCGCAGCACAGCACCCATCAAATACAACAACACGGGAACATCTCATCATCATCGTGGCTGTGTGCCTTTTCTCATTGTCCCTTCCTTGCCAGTACTGGTGGTGTGTCAATGACAAACGCAAACTGTTGAGCTCTGTCGCTTCTCGAATCCCGCGTTTCCATTTGTCGCTGGAAAAAATGGCCTTTCTAGCAGCGATCTTCATGTCGCAGAAAGGATTTGCGACCAGCGACAAGCGATGAGCGACAAGTGGAAACGGCCCTTTACGTTACATCTCTAAAATTTTCTGTATATAATGCTTGAAATTGTGCCTCTTTTCCAGCTGAACCACGTGATCACAGCTGGGCTATTTGTTCTCCTTGGTAGAGCATAAGCTTTTCGCAATTTTTTCCACATATTGCATCTCCTCACCTCCTCCGCATGCCAGTGGTAAAGTTATCCTGTTGAAGTTTGCCCCATGCCGTTGTCTACTTTATTTCAACACATCCACTTCCTAGCATCACTGGCATTTCCTTGCTTCCTTCCCTTTCGGACGCCATGGTTCATCAGTCCTATCATTCCACTCCAACCTGACACACTTCAATGGTTGACCTCTTCTTATTCTTGTCATCGTATTGCAACTCCTTACGTTGCATGCAGTCACCACCTGCAAAATTATCAACGACCATTTGCCCCATATCTTGATGTCAGTTCATTAGATTAGACCGCAATTAACAGTTCAGCATTTCATTGCATCTTAGCATCGTGTTTTTTTTTGCTGCAGTCTGACGTGCATGCACATTCTTCTCTTGAAAATCCAAAGAAAGCTTGTCTCGCAACAGCTAACAACTTGTTTTTCAAATGTGGTTCATGCATTTGATGGAGTCTGGACCTTCAAAACTTCCAAGGACTCGTTAACAAAATAGGTGATATTAAGAGCTTAATTAGTTTCATTGCGCAACATGTGATATGCAGATTTACATGCCTCATCTGTTTCTCGTTTTATTGTTTCCAGGAAGATGTATTGGCTTGATGATGGGGGAGCTGGTGTGCCCACAAAATTGGCCAAAGCAAACATGGACGGCTCAGAGCCAGTCATTCTTTATCAGAACATCACTCGTCCTGAATATGTGACCATTGATCTCGATAGGAAGATACTCTACTTCAGCAGCTCTTATCCACCGGCTGTAAGTTTATTAATTGAGGGTTTTGTTTTCTGACAATTAATGCAAATGGGTGTTGCAAGCTTTATCTTGCAGAAAGGGGCAAAATTGTTAATTTTAAACAATTTGAAGTCATTTGGACATTTGTTCCAAAAATCTTGGTGCATTCAAATCTGAAGGTGAAATTCAGGTATCTCTGCTCAAATGGTTTTCACGTTGATAGCGAATGATTTTCCAGTTGACACTTCTACAAAAGCAGGTTTGCAAGACTTGCATTTTCTATTCTTCACTGCTTTCTGTTTTGCGTACATGGACTTTTGATGGTTATCCGAAAAAAGCACGATGTGAGTATGGCTGCACTTCTCGACACAACACCAAAATGGCCTTTTTGTAGATTTTTAACGTATTTCGATTGATTAACGCCCGTGTTAAAATATCACGATTCCTGTATATCTATTTCTTTGCTAGAGAATCAGCATTTTCTCATTCACAAGCAACGGAATCAACAATTTAAGAGGGTGTCTCTTTGCTTGTTGTACTTGGAGTTGGAGTAACAATGAATGGTTATTTTGTTAAAGATGTTACTGACTGACATCTAAAAATTGGGCTGTATTTTTCTCGAGTGGAAGTTTATCACCACTGAAAATGATTTTTGGTTTAATCTTGATAAAATGGAAAAATGAGAATGTGGAGGAGGAGGTTTTTTAGCCTATGCTGCAATTTGAGCCTGAGAAGTAGACATTTCTGATTGACAATGAATGTTTTTCTTAAACTGAGTGATTTGGGTTTTAGGTTCAATTTCAGCCACGCACCTATCCTGATCAAAACAACAAAATCCCCCTATATCTTGGGACAATCTCAGTCCGCAGATTTCTCCCATCAAAAAAAAAACAGAAGAAATCCACGGACCAAGATAATTCTTGTTTTCGAAATTTGTATTTTGGTAAAAAGTTTTTTTTTCAGTGGTATGGCCATCTTATTCCACAATCCCCATTTAACTGTACCTTGTCATTTTAAACAAGCTCTGAGCTTATAGAATTTGGGAACTGATAGAATTAGGATACCTTTAGAATCATTCATATTGTACTCGCAGGGATGCATGCTGATTTATCAAAAAAAAAAAAAAAATAAAAAAAAAAAAATTTTTGAAACAGGTCTATGCAATCGACACAGATGGCAACAACCTGAGGACTGTGTTGACCGAGAGCAACGGCATTTCTCAACCTCAAACGTTGGCCGTTTACGAGAAGTACATCTACGTTCTGGATCCGAAATATGAGAAGGTGGCCAGATATGACATTTCAACTGGAGATAACATGAAAGCAATGATGGAAAATGAAGTTGATTTGAGGACCATGAAGATATATCGAAAGAGGCCAAGTTAGTTAGCGATTTGTGACCTTGTCCAACGATGCAATTTATCTCTTTTACAATCTACATGCGACTGAACAACTGGGAGGTGGTTAGAGCTCCACTGGCTATCTGTTATGCCATATTCAATTGTTATTGTGAAATCGCCCTAAAGTGGCGAGTGTGCTGTTTTTCCTCCAGAGCATATCGTGTTGCGGTGCTCTCGTAGCGAGAACACAGCAGTCATGTTCTTAAAAGCAGACAGTGCTGTGGAGGGAAAAATATCGAACTCATCTGGGTAAGAATGATCTGATGTCGAACAACCTTGCATGTACCACCATTCTGCCTTTTACGAAGGAGGCGCCAAAAGTAATGCAAGTTGCTCCTTGAATTGCTTTGGGCACAACTTTGATCAAGTACACTTGAAAAAACCAATAGAAGCATTCTTCCCTGACATCGATGCAAATTTACACCTTTCTCATGCAACTGCCAGAAGCCCCACGTTGTTCCAAAGTAAGCGCTTTTTTGCCTCTGAATCGGATGATTTTGACAAGGGTCGGCTGTTGGAAAAAATGCATTCATGCCATTGCCAGCTTGATATTTAGAAAAAGAAAAGAGCTGCACAAGCTGAGCTGAGATGTGCTTGTAAATGTCTCGCAAGAATATATTTCTCTTTTGCTGGATGACCTAAATTTTCTGGGTTTTATGTGATGTCGAATTTTCATTGAGCTCATTTTTAATGGAATCTGAGAGCCGTCTGAGCTATTCTGGTGTGGATTTTTGGAAATCGCTTTCGTGCAAGGATGTTTAAAATTAAACCAGTAGATGGAAGGATGTTTTTGGCTAAATCGACTGCGGTTGGTCCGTTGTCATCTGCAACTGCTTTTGTACACCATCAATATTTCGCTCGTTCATAACCCTATTTTTTTGCTCGAGAGCAAGGGTCATGTTTGAAACAGCCTGTACCACAGGAAAATTATTGTTTAATCCTTCAGACAACAGTGGGAAATGAGTGCGACTGGCCACCATGTGCTGCTTCTAAAGCGACAGGACTTTGGTTTCACATTCAAGACAGGGATATATCGGTGAATTGTTCAGACTAGTTATGTCTCATTTGAAAAATCCATGCATTTTCTTCAGAGCACCGAAGACATCAAATTCAAGTGCTTGAACAGTGAGAATAAGAAGACTGACACAGGACTTCTTTTGCTCAAACGCCTATCAAAGATCAATAAACAAGTGTACAAAAAATTACTGAAATCACACTTAGGGTTCCAGCACAGTGAGCCAACTTGCATTACTTTTGGCAGACCCTTCGTATGATGGTTTTCTGTTGATGTTGTTATTGTTGCAAAAGGTTTTCTTTTATTCAGCTTTGCAGCTCATACAGTTGCCTCTGCAAAATATCCTTCTTTGTTGGGAGCCAGATTAGCCTCTGTCCTCTGTATATAATTTTAATTTCTGTGGTTCTGCGAGGGGCAGGTAGGTTGCATGTGTGTGAAGAATTTCCTTTAAAAGAAACACCACATGGGGAGTTCAAGTCTGGATTAAAAAAATAATGTGGCGGGGCAAATTTGACCCCCTGCTTCACATTTTTCAGAAGTTGCAGGGCAAGGGGCCATGCTTGCTCCGCGTAGCATTTTGTTAATTTCGACTTAAACTCCGTGACCATTTGTCAAATGTTTTTTTGCAATGGTTTTACTTCTTTGCCCTCAGTTCCGAGCAACCATCCTTGTAAGACTAATTCTGGTGGTTGTGAGCACATCTGCATACCATTTGGTGTAAACAACAGGAAGTGTGGCTGTTCTGTTGGATATCAGAAAGACGGGGAGACAAAGTGTTCAGCTTACAAGTCTTTTGCCATTGTGGCCCAGCTCGATTCGGCCCGAGGATACAGCCTCACTGAACCATTTGAAGCCATGATGCCCATAAGTGGACCTGGTATGCCTATCTGTCAATCCTTCTCGTGCTACATTTTTCTTGGTCCTTTTCATTCCAGTGCTGATTGAAAAAAAAAACAGCAAATCTAGGATATTTTCGTCATTGATTGCGCTTCTTGACTGCTTTCACTCATGTGAAAGGTCATTATCGAAGGCATCAGTTTATTCAATTCACGTGAAAATTGAACTTGTTTCAGTATTTTCTCAGGGTGCCACAGACTAGCCAAACAAATCAACTTTGATTTGTCTCATTTAGTTGACATGACGCAAAAAATATTCGTAATGGAGAGATTTTCTTGCTTTAAGGATGCACAGCCAGGAGCAGGGCCCAAGCTCCTGGCTAATTCTTCCTTTGTTGGGTGCTCTGTGTCAACAGTTTCCTGAAATCTATTTTCTGTAAATTCAGAAAATAAATTTTGTGAAGCATTCCAACAAAGTGAATTATCAAGTTTTTGAAAGAACATAACGGATGGAACTCCTTTTTTAATTTTTGTGAAAAAGTGAACATGCTGCGGGGTTTGAACCCAACCCAGTGAGGAATATCTGCTTGTTCACCATGAACACGTCAACTGAGCCAGTCAAAAAGGGCATAGTTGAATTTTTGTAATAAGATGCTTTGTTTTCAGGCTTGAACAATAATCGATAACAAATCGGTATTTCTCGGCAGACATGCCAGAATAATTTTAAACGTGCGATTCACCTGGAGTTTTGACGTTGGAAAAAAGTCTTTTGCTTTCAAATATCGATGTTTAATCAGCAAATGACAAGTTTTACTTGATTTTGTCTCATAAATTCACTCGCAGCATATTGCAGATTTGAAATAAAATACGTGATTTATGTCGCTGAGAGAGAGCGAGCGAGAGGGAGAGAAGTTGGGCCAGGGAGAGACTGGGGGAAGAGGGAGAGAGAGGCCATAAATTGGCCTTGTTTTTCTGACACAGATTTTGATCTTCAATAATTCTTGTTTTTACTTGTTTTTCTTTTTAATGCAGGCCATAACATCCTTCACGTTGACATCCACTATGCTGGCAATTGGATCTATTGGGTTGAATACAACCGTGGCCCTTGGAATGGCATCTACAGGATTCGGCCAAATGGTACTGAGCTAGAGCACGTTATCAAGGATGGTATTGGATCAAATGGTATCCGAGGACTGACAATTGATTGGGTTGCTGGTAACATGTACTTCACCAATGTCTTCCCTCATGAAACGTTCTTGGAAGTGTCTTGGCTTGATGGCTCCAACAGGCTGGTCATTTTCAAACGGACCAAAGACTCACCAAGGGAGCTTGCTGTCAACCCAATTAAAAGGTTTGCTGACAATAATGCTCCGGGAGCATTGTGGTTCTCTTTGCCTTATTATTAAATTGCATATTGTGTGATCTGTTGAATTCTGTAAAAGCCAGTTCATAAATTGTTAATGATATTGCCATGCCTAACTGGTGATGAAGGAGACTCGAATCAGATTATGATGTGTATTTGTTTGGGGTGCCTCTGTGATGTTGCGTGGCTTTGATTGGAGTCCCTCTGTGATGTCATCTGTTTGATTGGGTTCCTCTGTGATGTTGACATCAATTCTGTTTGTTTTGGGTGCCTCTGTGATGTTGCGTGGATTTGATTGGAGTTCCTCGTGTGATGTTGACATCTGTTTGTAGTTACCCCTTTCACACCTCTTTCACAGATGATCCTCTTTCACAGATGAGGTACCTCTATCAATGTCAGATACCTCTGACATTGATATGGTGTTTGATTGTGGTCTTTCTCTCTGAATTGCATGAATTATGAACAATCAACAGTTGGGGGGGGGGTGTCTTTCAAAGAAGAGTGATATGGGACTCATTGATTGTGAACGTTGTGCTTTGTTGATATTTGATATTCTTGACATGTTCCTCCTTCACAGATACCTCTATTGGATTGATTATGGCCAATTCCCAATGATTGGAAGATGTCTTTTAGATGGGTCTGATTGGACAACGATGGTAACATCAGGAATCAGCAGTCCACGGGATCTAACCATCGATATGCTCACCAACGATGTCTACTGGGTCGATTCCAAGATCGATGCCATTCAGAAGATATCATACCTCGGTGGAAATAGGCAGTACATCAGGCGTAATCTTCCAAATCCACTTGGGATCGCAGTTCATAAGGATCTGGTTTATTGGGTAGATCGTAATCTGGGAACAGTTTTCAAAGCATCGAAATTCATGGGCAATACCACTCTGCCGGAGAGATTTAGATCCAATTTACCCCAGCTGAGAGACGTTGCCATTTTTGATGAACTGACCCAACCAGTCTCCAATAGCAACCCTTGCCAAAGGGTCGGCACTGGCATCTGTGAACAGCTCTGCTTTGCATATCCGACTGATGTTGCCAATCCTGCCATCGGCCCATTCCAGTACAAGTGCCGATGTGCAACTGGACGTCTTGCTGACAATGGACGCACTTGTACCGAAGTGGACGAGTACATTGTTTTCACGACGAGGAGTGAAATCCGGGGCGTCAACATCGATCCGAAAGATACCAGTCAACCATTCCCTGTCATTGTGAGTTTCCATTTTTCATCACCTCGATTCCATCGGTTTGTCTTATCTTGCTTCAACATTTATCTGAAAATTAATTTTGATGTTGTCCAAGTAATTTTGTGAACTTTCTTGGTACTTTTGGAACCACAAACAACTGTTCAGTTCAATTCCAGGGGAAGGTGCAAATACCCAATTAAGTCAACATTTTTTGTCATGTAGTTTTTTTTTTTGTCAGCCAAAACATTGTTACTCCTTAACTTTCTTGATTATTTTTTTGTCAAGTAAGTGAATAATTTTACACCACTGTCAATTCAGTTTTTGAAAAAACAGTTGGGTTTTGGCCCTCCTGGGGGATAAGAGCTGAACTGCATGATTCTCTAATCTTGGGAAAAATTTAAACCTGGGAAATTGATGGGCGAGGATTGTCAAGGTTCTGTAACCATGGCTAAAATGTTTCTTTTTTTGGTTTGCATTCTTTTGGTTTTTTTTTGGGCCCAATTTCAGGCTTGATGAAACAATTAAATTTCAAAATTTTTGTTGATGGTTATCCAAACATGGATAAAGTGTTGGCACTCTGAAGACCTTCTTCACTCTCACCCCCTTGTTCCTTTCCCTTATGACAATGACTTTTATCATCTTTTTTCCCTTCCAGTCAATCTCACCATGTGGTTGGCATTGACTTTGACTTCCGTGATAAAAGCTGCTTTTCACCCAAATCCGCCCAGAATCATTCTCGGTTGGATGTCCAGCGTTCAGCCGAGTGCAAAAACATATCCGTTATTCTCAAATCGGAATCAATCCGGAAGGAATGCTACGACTGGACCACAGCAAGATATATTGGACTGATTCTGCCAACGGAAGCATCTATTCAATGAACATGAATGGGACAGAGATTGTGATGATAACAAGGGTTGATAGGCCACGTGCTATTGTCTCATCCGTGCAAAGGGTGGGTGAATTTTTCTGACCGGGTGAATCTTGGTTGCTTGATGGTGTTTGATTTGAGTAAAGAGGCAAGACAAAAACAATGTCCCTTTATTTGGCCTCTTTTTGTTTCACCCTGAAGAAAACTATCAGCAACAGGAAGGTTTCAGAAATTTTCGCTTTAACCAAGATTTTAATTCGTTTATTTGCGTTTGCCCTTTTTTTTTTCCTTAAGCATTTTTTTTACACAGAAATTTTTTCTTCTTATTTTTCCCAAACCTTTTATTCCTTTTGACGGCCCAAAACCTTCCATTTAAACAAAATTCTCACACCAATGTTCTTTGCCCACTTTGTCCCAAGCCTTCAAAGAGGCCAACCAATTCCCAATTTCGGATTACTTCAACTTCCTATAAAACTCCAGCTTCAAACTCCAATTGTTGAATTTTAATGGTTTTCCTTTTTTATTTATTTTTTTCAACATGTTGGTTTACCCGGCAATATATTCACCTTGTTGGCCATTTCCCACCAGCAAATTGTTGAAATTTTTTCACCATAATTGCTTTTTTTATTTAAATGTTTTAATGTTTGGATTTTTCGTTTTCTTTTTCCCGATAGAGTTTTTCAATTGGGGCTTTAAAGTGGCAAATACAGTGAACTGGCTGGTTTCAACAGGTTTTCAAAAAATTGCCCAAGATGGATTGGAAGAAATGTTAATTTATGGCGGATTGTTCGAAACCATTAAGGATGTAAGGAAGGATGGATGGGGTTTATTTGCCCTTTTTTAAATTGCACTGAAACAATCAACGCAAGCCTGATGGGTGTATGGAGAATTTCCAGTGGAATGGTTGCTCAAAGATTTGAGACTGGAGAACAGAAATCCCCAATGATTGACGATTGCACACTATAAAATTTGAGTTAATAGATGAAAGAAAGGCTTGCATGCAATCAAAATCAAATCTGTTCGATGTTATCAGGCACTGCAACAAGATGCAACTTTTCGATCGTATAACTTAAGCTTCTTCAGGGGAACCAGAATAAATTGACAAATGAAAGTCAAATATCATCTGTCTCGGTTCTGAGTTGGTCGATATTTCATGTGATAATATGTCAATATTTCTGGTTCAACTGAAGAAGTTCACCAAGTTGTGCAGTTGAAAATTTGTGGCGTGTTGCAGAAAGAGAGTGCACTGACTGGATTTAGAGTCTCTTTTGCCATCATTTATGTTTGAGCCTTGAGATGCATGTGCTTAAATTGCATTTGCAGTGCAGGGTGCTGAAATTTTTCACCTTCCCCAAATTTGTTCAATTCAATGTTCCTTTTTTCAGATCACAATGACTAACTTGAGCTGAGCCCCTTGAAGAATTGCCAATTTTGGCCCATCTAACCAGTGTTTTATGTTCTTATCTCTTTAGACTCTGATTCTGGCCACCATTTATCCATTTGCGATAACAATCACGGCCAATTCATTTACTGGACTGATCTCCAACTGAGGGGTGTCTACAGGGCAAATAAGTACACAGGAGGAGACATGGTTGAATTGGTGAAGAGACTTGAAGACTCTCCGAGGGACATACAGGTCTACTCTTTGGATAGGCAGAAATGTGAATTCAGTCCATGTCAGATCAACAACGGAGGATGTCAACAAATCTGCTTCCCAAGTTTGAACAACACGGTGAGACCAATTTGTCATTCATTTTGTTGTGAATTTTGTTGGTCCAGTGATACCTTGACTTTTTGAATTTTCTGACAGGCAATTTTTAAGCTATTGCATGTCTCAGCGAATGTGCCTGTTTGTATGGCAAGAATCGAATGATGCTGATTGATGTCCAGCTCGATCAGGTAAGTGCATAAACGCAATTATTTCGAGCAACAAACCAAAGGCATTCGTCAACTTCTCTGCAATGATTTTTCCAATAATTGTTTCCTGCTGAGAATAAACAGCACCACTAGCTCACAAAAATCAGTGAGACCATCTGAGCAAAGCTTTATTTCTTTCCAGGTGATGATATTTTTATCGTAACTGGAACACTTGGCACAATCCCTAAAAATCTCCTGCTGTTGCCAATCCTGCCATCGCCCATTCCAGTACAAGTGCCGATGTGCAACTGACGTCTTGCTGACAATGGACGCACTTGTACCGAAGTGGACGATTACATTGTTTTTCACGACGAGGAGTGAAATCCGGGCGTCAACATCGATCCGAAAGATCCCAGTCAACCATTCCCTGTCATTGTGAGTTTCCATTTTTCATCACCTCGATTCCATCGGTTTGTCTTATCTTGCTTCAACATTTATCTGAAAATTAATTTTGATGTTGTCCAAGTAATTTTGTGAACTTTCTTGGTACTTTTGGAACCACAAACAACTGTTCAGTTCAATTCCAGGGGAGTATGGAATGACAATATACCCTAATTAAGATCAACATGTGGGTGTTTGCTCGACTGATATGTCTTTTTTTTGTCTTGTGCTAGCCAATAAACATTGCAAAACTTACTCCTTAGACTTCTAGGGGCGTATGTATTGCACGTTTTATTTTGTCTTGACAGTGAAGTGAAGTGAATTTTATCATCGTCACTGTCAGATATCAGTTTTTGAAAAGAACAGTCTGCGGTATAATAGAGTGGCACACTCCTGTGGGGATAAGTAGCTGACACTGCTTTACTGATTCTCTAATCTTGGGAAATAATTTAAACCTGGGAAATTGATGGGCTTGTATTGGTATTGTCAAGGTTCTGTAACCTATGGCTACACGGAATACGTGTTTCTTCTTTTTGGTTTGCATTCTTTCTGGTTTTTCTTTGTGGGCCTCAATTTCAGTGCTTGATGAATACAATATAATGATGTCAAATTTTTGTTGTATGGTTATCCAACACATGGATAAAGTGATTGTGCACTCTGAGATGACCTTCTTGCACTCATCATCCCCCGTTGTTCCGTTTCGCCTTACTGACATTATGCACTTTTATCATCTTTTTTCTCCTTCCAGTCGAATCTCACCAATGTGGTTGGCATTGACTTTGACTTCCGTGATAAGAAGCTGCTTTTCACCCAAATCCGCCCAGAATCATTCATCGGTTGGATGTCCAGCGTTCAGCCGAGTGCTAAAAACATATCCGTTATTCTCAAATCTGGAATCAATCCGGAAGGAATCGCATACGACTGGACACACAGCAAGATATATTGGACTGATTCTGCCAACGGAAGCATCTATTCCATGAACATGAATGGAACAGAGATTGTGATGATAACAAGGGTTGATAGGCCACGTGCTATTGTACTACATCCGTGCAAAGGGTGGGTGAATTTTTCTGACCGGGTGCAATCATGTGGTTGCTTAGATGGTGTTATGATTTGAGTAAAGAGGCACAGCCACAAAATACAATGTCCACAAAATTTATTTGGCCGAATCAAAATTTTTGTTTCACCACTGTAAGCAAATACGTACCTACACGACACCACAGGAAGTGTTTCATGATAATATTATCTGCTTTATTTTATCCAAGATTTTAATTCGTTTGATTTGACGTTTGCCCGTTTTCCATTTTTTCTCTGTCCAAGCATTCTTTTTTTTTAGCATCAGCCATATATTTTTCATTCTTATTTTCTGCCATCAACCTGGTTTATTCCATTTTCAGCACGAGCACCACAAACGGGTAAATCAACATGTTGAAACAAAATAAATAAAACTCACAGCCGAATCCGTTCGTAAGATTGCAACAAGTGCGACGTTTCGCTCCCACAGCGTGGAGCTTCTTAAAGAGGCACAACCTAATCTCACCAATGTGGTCGGCATTGACTTCAACTTCCGTGATAAGAAGCTCCACGCTGTGGGAGCGAAACGTCACACTTGTTGCAATCTTTCGAATGGTTTCAGCTGTGAGTTTTATTTATTTTGTTTCAACATGTCTGGTTTATTCCCGAGCATTATACTGATTAACACCTTGTTGGCCATTTCCCACTCAGATTCAACATAACTCGTTGTCAAATATTTTTTCACCTTATCCAATTGTCTTTTTCTTATTTCAAATGATTTTAATGTTTGGTATTTTTCTGTTTTTCTTTTTCCTCGATAGCCTCATGTTTTTCACCGATTGGGGTCGATTTGGAACCAGTGGCAAGATATTCAGTGCAACAATGGCTGGCACTTTCAAGCAGGCAATTGTTCAAAAGAATCTGACCCAACCGAGTGGACTTGCGATAGATTATGATGATGATATGCTCTACTGGACGGATGCTGTTCGAGAGACCATTGAACGCGCATCGCTCAATGGAACGGATAGAGAGGTGGGTTTTAGTTTATTTGCTGGCCTTTTTTAAATTGCACTGAAACAATCAACGCAAGCCTGATGGGTGTATGGAGAATTTCCAGTGGAATGGTTGCTCAAAGATTTGAGACTGGAGAACAGAAATCCCCAATGATTGACGATTGCACACTATAAATTTGAGTTAATAGATGAAAGAAAGGCTTGCATGCAATCAAAATCAAATCTGTTCGATGTTATCAGGCACTGCAACAAGATGCAACTTTTCGATCGTATAACTTAAGCTTCTTCAGGGGAACCAGAATAAATTGACAAATGAAAGTCAAATATCATCTGTCTCGGTTCTGAGTTGGTCGATATTTCATGTGATAATATGTCAATATTTCTGGTTCAACTGAAGAAGTTCACCAAGTTGTGCAGTTGAAAATTTGTGGCGTGTTGCAGAAAGAGAGTGCACTGACTGGATTAGAGTCTCTTTTGCCATCATTATCATTTATGTTTGAGCCTTGAGATGCATGTGCTTAATTGCATTTGCAGTGCAGGGTGCTGAAATTTTTCACCTTCCCCAAATTTGTTCAATTCAATGTTCCTTTTTTCAGATCACAATGACTAACTTGAGCTGAGCCCCTTGAAGAATTGCCAATTTTGGCCCATCTAACCAGTGTTTTATGTTCTTATCTCTTTAGACTCTGATTCTGGCCACCATTTATCCATTTGCGATAACAATTCACGGCCAATTCATTTACTGGACTGATCTCCAACTGAGGGGTGTCTACAGGGCAAATAAGTACACAGGAGGAGACATGGTTGAATTGGTGAAGAGACTTGAAGACTCTCCGAGGGACATACAGGTCTACTCTTTGGATAGGCAGAAATGTGAATTCAGTCCATGTCAGATCAACAACGGAGGATGTCAACAAATCTGCTTCCCAAGTTTGAACAACACGGTGAGACCAATTTGTCATTCATTTTGTTGTGAATTTTGTTGGTCCAGTGATACCTTGACTTTTTGAATTTTCTGACAGGCAATTTTTAGCTATTGCATGTCTCAGCGAATGTGCCTGTTTGTATGGCAAGAATCGAATGATGCTGATTGATGTCCAGCTCGATCAGGTAAGTGCATAAACGCAATTATTTCGAGCAACAACCAAAGGCATTCGTCAACTTCTCTGCAATGATTTCCAATAATTGTTCCTGCTGAGAATAAACAGCACCACTAGCTCACAAAAATCAGTGAGACCATCTGAGCAAAGCTTTATTTCTTTCCAGGTGATGATATTTTTATCGTAACTGGAACACTTGGCACAATCCCTAAAAATCTCCTGCTGTTTTCAAGTTTATGACAAACATTGCAATTTGCAACCAGCCATGATTATTCCAACTATCTCCAGGTGATTCAAAGGTCTGAGATCTCCCACCGTCTGACCCTTCAACTTCAACAAAAGTGATCACCGCGATCACCCAGCCGTTTGCTTTTGCCAATAATTGTTGAAGAAAAGGGAACTGAAAACTGCAGTGATTTTTTAATCTGACCTTTGGCCCTCTTTTGTTGCTCCAGGTGGAATGCAAGTGCAATGCCAGTTACAAGTCGGTCAACGATGATAAGATGTGTGTTCCAAATAACATCACCTGTGAGGCCAACAAGTTCTATTGTGCTAACGGCAAATGCATATCACGGCTGTGGGCGTGTGACGGGGAAAATGATTGCGGAGACAACACAGATGAGGACAAGAACTATTGCAGTTAGTATCCTGCAGTTGTGTTAACACCGTTTCCTTGCTGCCTTTGAAATAGGCAAGGTAATAGATACCTCACAGAATATTTGCAGAAATATGGCAGAGAAAAACAAAAATCTTACGTTGAAAACTTTCCATTGTTATTAACTTAGCAAGTCAAACCTTCCACCTCTCAAGTCCAAACTTTCTTAAACAGAAGGCAAACTTTCTCCAAGCATCATGCCTGCTCCACTCAAAAATTTCTGTCGAATTTTAGCAGGGTAAAAACTCACGTAAATGCCTTGAAACACTTTTAAATGTGGTGGAATGCAATAAAAATTATTTGGAAACTATCAGCAGCTGTTTGTAAGCCAAGGCTGTTTTACTGGTCAGTGAAAATTCATTGCTGACATTTTGGATTTAGAATCTCCAGCATTTTTTATCCATTATTGTGAGAAAAATGTTTCCATCTGGAAATCAGTTTAACGGCTTTATATTTTTCATGATGCTGTTTCCCTGATGCATTTTCTCTTGAGAACCATCGAATCGAGATTTTCGTTTGTCGTTGGATATTCTTTCTCAGACGATCATCATTGTCAACCCAGAAAAGTTTGTTTCCTCTCTCACCGAGGGATGGATCCCTGATGCCTTTTTTACTTTTGACTCATCTCAGTCTCATCCCCATTACTTACCCAATCATGGACGAAATTCAATTGCACCTATTAATGTCCTCTGAGAGAATTAAAAAAAAAAAAAAACAGTGACCAGGTTTCAAGTCCAAGGACAAAGCAACTCGCAAGGCTGGGGGGTCAACATTGAATGCCATCTAAAGCCATGCAACGATGCCATTGTAAAGCCTTTGATAAGCTTTCACAGAGCGAGTTTTTGGAGCCGGTGCAACAACAAACGAAACTTAAAAGTTAAATATTTTTGTCTTTTTAATGACGGAAAAGCTGTCAATCATTTTCTTTTCCAGTGAATCTGACGATATAGTTATTTTTTCACTCAGCAGAGTTTCTTTTTACTAGTTTTCAATGAAAGCCCTTGTGGAATCCCTGGACCATTTTGCGGACCTGTTTCCAACGAAATCCCAAAATTGGAAACTGCAGGTCACTCTGCTGTCCATGAATGCGCAAAACAGTGACTAATGTATCCATCAACCCAAAAATATTCAAAGGCTTACCATTCTTTAGCATGCATGCATGGTGTGCGTCTCTTTTCCTTTGCACAGGCTATCACTCGTGCAGCAGTGCAGAGTATAGGTGCCGCAGTGGAAGATGCATCTTCAAGACTTGGGCATGCGACCACGAGAACGACTGTGGCGATTGGTCAGACGAAGAAAACTGCAACTACCCACCGTGTGGTGAGAATGAGTTTGTGTGCGAAAACAAACGCTGCATCCCGATGGCACAGGTTTGCAACGGCTTCAACGACTGCAAGGATAATAGCACTTCCGATGAGAGTCTTGCAAATTGTCCGAACAACAAGACGTGTCCGGCGAATAAGGTGAAATGCAAGACAACCAACATCTGTATTGAACCGTATTGGCTTTGCGATGGAGATAACGACTGTGGGGACATGAGTGATGAGGATGCAATTCATTGTGCCGACAGGACATGTCCAAGCTACAGCTTCAGGTCAGGAAGATAGATGGGTTGCTTATCTGATGTTTACACCTATTCATTTCACATTTGATTGCATTTTATTTCAATTCAATCCTTGTTACAAAGTTCCAAAAATTCTCTGTCAGTTAGAGTAGGAAAGTTGTTTTACAGTTTCCTGGCTTGAGGCCATTGTGGGATCGGATGTCAAGATTTGCTGAGGACGTTTCGACCGCTGGGTTGGAGTCTTTTTCGAGTCTGATGATGATGCGATTATGTGTTTGCTGCCGTTGATGTTGTGCAACTGGTGGTGTTGCTGGTGTTGTGTCGCACAACACCAGTGGCAGCCGAACATAATATCATCGCATCATCATCGGACTTGAAATTCGACTCCAGGCCAGGGGTCGAAGCGTTGTCAGCAAATATTGACATCGATCCTACAATAGCCTAATCCAGGTAACTGAATACATTGTTTGTGAAACGAATCGTGATGCAAAACACAATTTGGAAGGTGTCTGCTCACAATCCAATTGAAAATCTTTAGAATTAATCAGTCTTTGAAGAGTTTACATGCTTTTTGCATCGATCCACTTATCTAATGATTACAAGTCTGACAAGATATCATTGATCCATATCTGTTTCTCTTGCGCAGTGGCTTGTGTTGTGCTCACTAAGTCTTAAGTGGGCTTACATTAAGAAAACAGGTTCATTTTCAGACATGCTATGCTGTTTCGGACAGTAGTTTACAGTTGAAGTACTTTTTCTTTTTTGGGGCTCAACCTCAAACAATTAACACCACGTTTGCACATTCTTCAGAAGGTGATTTTCTGGTATCCATCTGCACAGATCTTTCTTTCATTTTTTCTGCAGGTGCCCAAACAACCGCTGCATTCCAGCAAGTTGGTATTGTGATGGTGACGATGATTGTGGGGATGGTTCCGATGAGCCAAAGGACTACTGCAAATCGGAGACTAAAACCTGTTTTGGTGACTTGTTCACCTGTGACAACGGTAACTGCATACCAAGGATGTACATCTGTGATGGTGACAACGATTGTTTGGATAGGTCGGATGAGGATGAACGACACCAATGCAGTTAGTTGTTTTTCACCGTTTTGTTTTGGCGATAACATTTGTTTTTTCTGCAATTTTTCTCTTTTCCCCTTGCTGTCCCCGCATTGTTATGGCTACCATGATGGCAATAATTATAATTTTTCTGGAATCTGTTGCATCATTCAGTTTTGATCACCAATCCACTTGGGATAACATCAGCGTTCAGCTGACCACACTGACACAATCAAAATACAACTGTGTGGAAAATTACAGCACATTTTCTATCATTTGGGTTGGCCCTGTTTGTACTGTTTGCCCCAATCCACGTAGATTGTCCGGGAGGATTGCTGTAATTTTGTAGGCATTATTTTGTGACATTTGTTCCCTTACTCTCATGATTTTTTGGATCGCTTTATAGTTTATTTCATATGAGGGCATTTTTATCATCATAGACAATAGAAAGAAACCAATCGAGGAGGGCCAGAGCCTCACTGTCTGGCAGAAATAGGCACCCCGAAATGGGCAAACATGTAATTTGCAGATCACATGTTTGGGAATCAAATGGTGAAGCCCTTCACTCATTACTTGGCTTCTTATTGAGAGTGTTAAGCAGTTTCACAGAGACCAACTCCCACAACTGAGACTTTGTATGTTGGCTCCAGCCCTAGTTGCATTATCATTGCCAATAGTCATCAAGGGAGTGTTGAATTCTTGGTTAAACTGTGCTCGAAAACTCACTCGATGATTGATTTGATTCTTGAGATAAAAGCAGCGCAGTTGACGTTTTGGATGCATCCCACTCTTTGTTGGTCAACGGAGAGTGAGCTGTGGGAAGTCTCCAAAACGTCAGCTCCGCTTCTTTCAACTGGAGAATCAATCGTCGTGTGAGTTTTCTATGTCAAGTTCTCGCAAGTTTCCTACCGGCTTATGGCGATCTCTTAAACTGTGTTCATTGAAAAATGCTTTCAGATGACAGGAAGTGTGATCCTGAAACGGAGTATACGTGTCACCAGAACAAGGTTTGGGGTCG
The DNA here is from genome assembly GCA_030068105.1 of Sinentomon sp. SZTP_YWyxl. Classification (NCBI taxonomy): domain Eukaryota; kingdom Metazoa; phylum Arthropoda; class Protura; order Sinentomata; family Sinentomidae; genus Sinentomon; species Sinentomon sp. SZTP_YWyxl. The sequence goes on from JASGXE010015107.1 coordinate 23,215, forward strand.
TACAATGTGCATTCCATTGCGTTGGGTTTGTGATGGTGATCCAGATTGTGTTGATGGTGCTGATGAGAACTCAACGCTGAACGCATGTCCGGAGAAACCGCCCTGTGGAGATGATCAATTCCTTTGCAACAATGGACGCTGCATCAACAAGGTGGGTGACTAACGTCCTCTCAGCATCACTGCTGAGGTCCAAATTATATTTGGGTCATGACAAATCTAGTCAATTCTCTCGAAACTCTTCGTAGCAATTTCTTTGCATGAAATTTCCATTAAAAAATGGCATCTGCAAGTGTGTTTGTTTACAGTACTGTCAATTTCAAAGCTGCATTTTCGATGTCTTTCCGTTAAAAATGTCAATTATTTGACCATTTTTTCTGTTCAACTTTTGACGTTTCCTGTCTGTGGTCTTTCTACGCACAAGCTCTTATTTTATTTACGTTTGAGACATGCCACACAAGCAGCACACAGGCCAGGAGGGAGGATGTGTTGGTTGACATCATTGGAAGAAGGCATTCACAGCCAGTGCCACTTGTCAGAATTTGTGTAATGACTAAAGTTGCGACATTTCACTCCTTCAGATTGAGTTGGGTGCCATGCCAGGTCATTTATAATTTGAAAACATTCACTCATTCTCATCCTATTTTATTGCTGTTTTGCCAGAAAATGCCTTACGTTTCAATGGAGGGGTGAAAAGTTTACCTATTCTAGTTTATGTCACACACTCTGGACATGGCCAAAACAAACTAGCATGGTCAGGTCTAAATGGTCTTAGTGATGATCCAGATACGGAAATAAAAATTGCCAAATGCAGCATTTGTGCAGAGGATAGTTTTTTGTTTTCCATTTCTGTGGAGTGCTGTTATTTTGTTTTGGTTGCAAGGGCTCAGTAAGCTTCACCAACATTCTCAGAATTGATGAGAGAATAGGCAGGTGCTAAAACTTCTGCCACAAGAAACAAAACCAAACAAAGGAAAAAAGAAAAAAAAAAACTGACTGTAAATCGATTTTGTTGCCCACCCTTGCAGCATCCATAGTCCAGCTGAATGACAGGTAAAATTGTCATTCAGTGGGACTGGGGATGCTGCAAGTTTTGGCAGTGAAATCTACGTATTTCCCGTTACGCTTTTCTCTCGTTTTCAATTTTAATTTTTCTTCTCTTTTCTATTTTGCCATCTTATGACAGAAGTTTTAGCACCTTCCTGCTCTCTCATCATGCCTTCTGCAGTTCAAAAAACTATTTTCAAAAGTGTTGGCATTTTCTGTTTTTTTTTATGCAAAAACACGGTTTTATGTGGAATAATGATTGTTCATTTTTTTCACGTAGAAGTGGGAATGTGATCATGACAATGATTGTGGTGATGGAAGTGACGAGGGGAAGATTTGTCAGTCCAGATACCGTAAATGTGTTAACGAAACCGAATTCACATGTGGCAATTTCAAATGCATCAAACGGAATTACACATGCGATGGGGAGAATGACTGTGGAGATGGTTCCGACGAATGGAATTGCAGTAAGCTAATCTACACTCATATGGACAGGGTTTGCATTCTTTAGGCTGTTTTTTTTCACATGGTTGTCCCATCTTCAAATTATTTTGCAATGATTGAATACATCCCTTTGCTCCGGAGCTTCCTTTAGCGGCTGTTTCCAGATAGTTTCCTCTGGGAAATGAACAAACCCTCACCTTTAAATAAGGGCTCTTAAATTAATGTTATACAGAATTTCACTTGCTTGTCACTTTGGAAGCTCTTTCCAGAGGAAGTGTGCTTGCCACTGAGGTGTTTTGAGTGCTTTTCAAACAAAAGCTTCTCAACTTGCATTGACAGTGCCACTTGTGTATAGATAAATAAAAAATCTGCTTTTGAGAGCACAAAACAGTGCATCAATTCAATTTTAAAGTGATATAACAAACTTTTCACTGGCTTTTCTTCTCCGTTGTTTTCCTCCTGAGCATGACACGTTTCAGGGCACCGCATCATGCTCCCATCGTCAGGTGCCGGTCGAATGACATCACGCTGACGACGTGAGCATTACACTCCGAAACACATCTCGTGGTCAGAGGGAAAACAGTGCCGATGTCAGTTAAAAGTTGTTGTTCTCTACGACTCTCATCAGTAATCATGTGCACATAAACAATTATTATGTGGTGTTATTGTCAACCAGACCAAAAACCAGCAACTTTTTTTTTTTTAATGTGCTGTGGGCAATCCAGGCTCTCCCACGCATGGAAGGACTGGGTATCCCACTGCTCAGGCCAAAGATTAAAAGTTTTTTTTTGTATTAATTAAACTATTCTAAAATTTACAATCATTAAATTGACACATTAAAACAGAATTCAACCATTATTATTGAACAAAAATCACTTACATAGGGTTTCTAATCATCAATCAGACAATTGACTTTTGACTTACCAAAATACCAACTTGACTACTCCACTTCACACAAATACATCGCGTAGTCGTTTGAGCGAGTGGGTAGACCCATCTCTCATCATAGGTCGTTCCGGTGACCTCCGTGCTATGAACGGAAGATGCCTTTAAAGCATCGGTGCAACCGTCAAACGGAACGACCTATGATGAGAGATGGGTCTACCCACTCACTCAACGGACGACGTGATGTCTCCGTGTGAAGTGGAGTAGTCAAGTTGGAAAGTCAAAAGTCGGCGGTTTTTGGTCTGGTTGACAATGACATCATGTGATATGAGCCCATGCAGGGCAGTCTGCATAGAGCTTCGTTCTGGATTGGCTTGTAGGTGGTGGCAGCACTCCCACTGATCCACCCCCTGATGATCAGTCAGTGGGAGGCAGTGTGAAAAAAGAATGGATATTTGACGGAAGCACCTATGCTTTAAAGGCATCATCACTGTTCGAAACAATTATGATTTCCTGAAAACAGGTCCTGCATTGAATCATGGCAGTCATTATTGTTCTTGTGGCTATACAGTTAATTATTGATTCTTCATCATTTAATGCAAGCTGTGCAGAAAGTCACAGAAAACAAGAACAGCTTATATTTGGATGTGTATGTGTGAGCATTACATAGAAACTGGAGATGATGAAAGTTTGTGTGTTAAATTGGTTTGACAAAGTTGTATGTCAACACAGTTTGAGAATTCCTCTGCTCATTTTGCTGAAACATTCGGAAGTCTAAAACGTGCAACATTGGATAGATCAGCACAGGATGGTTTGCGAATCAAAACAAATAATTGTCCTTGATTGGCCATATCTTAAAAGACAGTTTCGGTTGCGTATCAAACAAAAATCTAACATCTATCTAATACTTTGTGAGTCATGCAATGTTGTTGGGCATGATAGAGACCAATTTTCATGTGTTTTAGACAATTTTTAACTTACTTAAAATTACACTTTTCAACGCAAAAATTTTTGTCATCTGTTACCTTTCAACTCAACTTAAAATGACACTTTTCAACAAACATTTTTGTCAACTGTTACCTTTCAACTTCACTTAAAATGACACTTTTCAACAATATATTTTTGTCAACTGTTACCTTTCAACTTAACTAAAATGACAATTTTCAACAACATATTTTGTCAACTGTTACCTTTCACAGCTAAAGAGGCAACAAAGTGTCCCAACGGTCAGTTTCAGTGTACGAACGGTGATTGCATTGGCTATGAACTTGTCTGCAACAAAGTTGCCGACTGCAAAGATGAGTCGGATGAACCATTGCATTGTAATGTCGATGAATGTGCTGACGTCGAAAGGAACCAATGTGGTCACAAGTGTGTTAACACGTTGACAAGTTACTACTGTGAATGCAATCCTGGATACAAGTAAGCAATTTTCACAGCTGTTTTCACTCTGTCCTACTCATCGATTTTCATGCGTTGCAATTTTCACTATTTTTTCTGGTTAAAAGAAATTAATGGGGATACCTCACCTTGTTTGTGGACAGCACATAAAATGAAAGTGCAGAGTTTTTTCACATTTTCCAGGTGCCATTCACAAAAAAAATAGTTCTAGTTCCTTTCCTTTGGCATCCATTTTATGAATTCTTCGTGAATGATTTGGAAATTTCATTTACTGGAAATGGAAATTTCAAATGAAATTCGTGAGAGAAAAAAGATCCTTTCGGCAAACTTGAAAAATAGGATATTGTTTAGCGATGCTGCTTCTATGCTTATCGAATGCCGACACAGAAATAAAAAATGTCATGTTTTTGCTTCCTTTCTTTCACAGAAAACATCACGTTTGAAGCTTTGAGCGGAGCTTATCAGACTTTGTGTGTCAGTAAATTACCAACTTAACCTTTACCTCAGTAATTGTGAGTCACTAACCACACATTTCAGAGCAATCACTCCTCCTTTATTGCCGATTGATCAGAAGACGACTGCTTAAAATAAACACTGAGCACATTTTTAATTTAGAAACAATTTTCTTTTACAATAAATAGATTTATTTGTTTGTCAATTTCAGACTTCTCGATGACAAGAAGGCATGTGCTGACATCAATGAATGCATTGAAACACCCGAAGTCTGTTCACAGCACTGCTCAAACACCCCCGGATCGTACTACTGCAAGTGTAATGAAACCTACTACGACCGTGAGATGGACGAACACACTTGCAAACGTCGTGATAGAGTTGAACCGTGGCTCATTTTCACCAACAAATACTACATTCGTAACATGTCCACAGATGGCAGGCATTACAATCTTGTCCACCAGGAGATGCGTAATGTGGTTGCTCTTGATTTCGACGTCCAAGAAGAGAGGATATACTTTGCCGACGTCAGTGCCAAGTCTATTTTCCGGTCGTTCACAAACGGCACCACTGATCCTGAGGCCATCATTCGTCACGACAGTCATGGCTTGGAAGGAATTTCGGTTGACTGGATTGGACGGAAAATTTACTGGCTCGACCGGCACAGTGAATATCTCAATGTTGCGGAGCTGAACGGAACAAACCGACGCACGCTGTGGTCAAAGATACAGGATCCGCGAGCCATAATTGTACATCCCGGCATTGGATTTGTGTTTTTCAGCAGCTGGCAACTCCAGTCGTACATCGCTCGTCTTGGCATGGATGGTACGAACTACACCCAGATCGTCAACTGGAAGGGAAAGCTTGCCTGGCCAAACGCCCTGACAATTGATTACTTTACGGATAAGATATTTTGGGCCGATGCACATTTGGACTACATAGCATTCTCCGACTTTGACGGAAAGAATATCCATTACGTCTTGTCGGGCGAGGATAAAGTTCCGCATGTGTTTGCTCTCTCCTTGTTTGACGACTCCATTTTCTGGACCGACTGGAATATGAAGGCCATCTCCAAGGCCCATAAGTTCTCCGGAGCAGACCTGACAGTACTTCGGAACACAACACACCGGCCATATGACGTACACATTTACCATCCATTGAGACAGTTGCCTTATTACAATCCATGCGGATCAGACAACGGAGGATGCTCCCACTTGTGCCTTTTATCTCCCGGTAGCAATGATACAGTTGTTGCCAAATGTGCCTGTCCGAATCAGTTCTTTTTGGCCCCGAATGGGAAGACATGTGCTGCCAACTGCACAGAAGGCCAACACCGATGTGGAGGAAATGATGAACGGTGCATCCCTGCTTTCTGGAGGTGAGTTTTATAACTTTGAACTCGGATTTGAATGACAATGAGGACAATTGAGAATAATTATTGACACTTAAGATAAATTTTCAGCAAGCAAGGCAGATTATATTTTAAAGCAAGGCAGAGCTTGCACCTTGCCTTTGGAAAACACCGCCTCCACAAATCCATTGCATTTTCTTCCTGAGAAGTCACTGGCTTTCTCTTTCAGGAGCCCTTTTTGTGGAAAGCGTTAAGTTGTCCCATTTGTATAGTTTTCAATAGGTACCTACAATGCTGTCCACTCAGAATCAATGCCACTATTTCGATGAAATAGAATGTTACTGCCGATTTTTTCGAATCTTTGTCATAAGAAGGCACAGGCAAGCAAATCAAGGATGTTTTCCACAGGTATTGGCTCAAAATATACAGGTATTCCTACTGAAACAGAACACTGAGAGCAGCAACTGGAAATTAATTTAACTCCATTCCACCATTTTTACATTTCTTCTGAACTGAGTAGTTGCTACTTGCAAGGCTAATGTGATGTATTCCCATTTCAATTTTGCATCTGCCTTCATTCAATTTCTACAGGACGTGCTGTGCAATTTCCAAAAACGAAGAAAGCTCATTTCTCATGCAAATAAAACCAAATAATTAATATGCTTCTCTAGCTTTTTTTGTTCTAAAAACAAAAAAGGACATTACTTTTTAATCGAAACATTCACCCGCATTCAGTTTTTCTGCATCTCCACATGCGTTTTGTGCCATTTTACAGGTGTGATGGTGAGAAGGATTGTCGTGATGGATCAGATGAGCCACCCACCTGTCCACCCCGTGTCTGTGCTGCAGGTCAGTTCCAGTGCAAGAATAACAACTGTACCCTTCCAACAACACTCTGTGATGGATACGATGACTGTGGGGATAAGTCTGATGAAAGCAGCTGTGACTACCCATGTGCAGATCAGGAATTCAAGTGTAAAGCATCTGGACGCTGTATCCTGGACACTTGGAAGTGTGATGGAGATATTGATTGTACTGATGGAAGTGATGAAGACCCACAAATGTGTGGTAAGTGATCAAGACAATGTGATCATTCCTGGTTTATCTACTTTGCTTTGGTAGGTGAAATCCTTGAAGTTGGATAAAAGGTCTTCGGAACTGCTCTCCTCAACTTTGCATGATTCCTGCTCAGTTCTGGAAATTTTTCAAGGAAAACGACAGATGGGGGGATGGTTGGAAAAAAATATGAGATGTGTCTTTGCAAAAAACACCTGAAAACGCTGGTATCAACTCCCTGGCCTTGTTTTTATGATTTATAGCATGCATACAGTCCCTATCCTGCTGTCTGTTTCATTAATGTTTTCAGCGTAATGTCGTGATCAGCCATGCTTCAGACTTTGAACACGAAATTCCAGCAGACTATTTTCTATCTGTAATTAGGGACTGACCGATATGGCTTTTTTCCGATAATACCGGTATACCGATTATCTTTAATACCGATAACCGATAAATACCGATAACCGATAGTTTATTTCCCAAAATTTTGGCTAAGACAAGTAAGAGCAGGCCTGCATATTTGCTTGAAATTTCTCCGACCTTTGCGTTGATTTGGATTCCAAGGGTAATCGACGTGTGGTGTGAGAAGGAAAAAGAGCATTTATAATGGGAACTGGGAAAGTTTGCGCGAGTCCATAATATCGGGGGAGGGATGGACAAAGAAAATAGGATTCTGACCATGTCGAAAGATATGTATCATTAATTATTTATCCATTCTTGGACCTGCGCCAAAGAGTTTGGGAATTTCATGATAACTGCAGCACTTTGTCCATGTCGCCATTTCAAACTTTTCCCACCAAAAATCATCTGAAAAAAAAGAAAGCCAAAACTTTTATGGGAAAAGAAGTGGGTCTGTTTTGGCTGTGCGCGGGTGTGTTCATGTTTTACATAAGCTGTGTGCGGATCTTTTTTAGCAGGGCGAAGTTGTGTGAGGGTCTTTTTTGGCTGTGTGCACATGTGTTCGTGTTTTGTACGAGTACCGAAACGGGATGCATTAAGGTGGCAGTCGGACAATTTGATTCAAAGTCCACATAGTATGGGCTTCTGATTGTTAGAAGTTGGAGTCCGCTGGGCATTTCCTTTCGGGAACAACTGGAAGCCGCTTTTTTTTTTGAAAGGTGCAAATGAATGTGCTCGTGTGGTCTTTTCATCAAAGAAAAACTGTGCCAGAGGCCAGATCTGGCCCTCCCCGCTGTTCTGCATGCATTTGTTTGCCTCCAATCTCATGATGGGATGATCGGTTGGTTGGGAATAATTCACCTGCAGAAACAGAAACACAGATTCTTCATTTGGAGAATTATGAGCGCTGCAGCTGGCCGCACTGCAGTTGTGTTTGACAAAGGAGGGAATGGGGTTGGGTGAAGGGGGCTTGGCAGGACTTTCATTTTCACACTGACATGTGGAGACATTGGGGGAAAACTGTTTAGCGGCACCCACAAGTTGAGACAAATGAAAAACTCTTTGACCGGACCGCCACAATAAAGTCAAAATAATGTGTTCTCTAACATCCCGAAAATTAAAAAACATACCTCTCTTCAAAACGAATAATTATTCCCTTTGACAAACTCTTTTTTCGATAGTATCGGTATCGGAAAAATACCGATATTATCGGAAAAAACCGGAATCGGTATCTGTCAGTCCCTATCTGTAATTGTATTTGTCAAAATCAAGTCGATGAAAGTTGCCAAATAGCAAAATTGCATGATGGTGTGTTTTAGAGGTGTCTCAATTTTTGGTGATCGTTTGGGACACTGGACTTTTGGTGGCACCACTGCCATTCGCTTTTCAACCAATGAACTCATGTCTTGTATCTTCCTGTTGTCATGGTAAAAAATGTTGGAATTAGTTTATCATCTTCTGGGCTTGAACGTATGCTGCCTACTTTATCTGGAAAAGATTTGTAGATCGAAATAAAGGTAACCAGTTTCATCTTTGATAAAAAAAGAACTAAACTGGCCTACCTGGTGGTGAGAATTATGCAGGTCATAACGAAATGAATTACCCAGGTTGGGTGCTTACATTTCTCCTTTTTCTTTGTTGAAATATTTCAGAAAAGCGAGCCTGTGATCCATCTATTGAATTCACTTGCAAGAATGGTAAATGCATCCAGGAAGTGTGGTTTTGTGACTCAGACAACGATTGTGGGGATGATTCCGATGAACCAGCACACTTGTGCCGACACAGAAACTGCACAGACGGCTGGCAGAGATGTCCCGGATGGGCCAATTACAGGTGTATCCCGAGATGGCTGTTCTGTGATGGGAAAGATGACTGCAGAGATAACAGTGATGAATTACCTGAGAATTGCCCCAAATGTAATCCCGACACGGATTTCCAGTGCAGAAATGGTCGATGTGTTCCCAAGTGAGTTTCTCTGGACTGAAATGTCTTTTTTTCTTGACTAGGGCAAAATGGCTATCTACATAACATGGAAATGGAATGGTGGATTGTCATGAAAGGATTGGCAACCCTCATTTAGGCATTAGAAAGAAGGAAATGATAATTTTTGATGGATTTGCCATTACTCGTGAAGATCACATGACAATAATGTACCTGAATGAACAAATGAATCGTGACAACAGCAACATCTCTCGGGGCGAATGGCAAATTTTAGTGGTCTTTTTTCTGCTGACGAATTCTCTTTTACCATGGCTTCTGTGTGCAAAACAAAAAAAAAAACTAACAACAATTTCTCTGGCTTTCTGTTGGATTTTCATAAAACTGGAAAATTACCTGCCAATGGAGAACAAAATCATTAGTTGGGTGGAGCATCTGGAGGGAAAAATCTCACAATTACAAACAGTGATCATATTGCCAGCTTCATATCAGTTTTCAAATATGAACAAAATATTTTCCCCAACTTTCCTCCGAGTTTCCTCCAGCTGAGAGCACTGAAGTAATTGCTAACATTCAGTTGTCTTGCTAACATTGAGTTATAACTGAAACTGTTGCAGCTGTTTCAGGTTTTATGGCTTTGTGAAAAAATATCAATTTTTTAACACTTCCGAATGCAGTAAAAATCTGCTTGGAACTTAAGTGCACATTTTATTTGGACCCAGTAGATTGAATCCCTGTTGAATTAGTGGAACATGACATAGCTGAAGTCATGTTTCATTGATTGATTATGTCATAATATGATGTGTGTTTTCAATGTTATGTCCTCGATCAGAATACTGCTGCTTTGTTCGTTGCGTGAGGTGACCTATTTTGTAATCGTTGCTCATTGCTAACTCCTTCACTTTCAGACGTTGGACATGTAATTTTGAGAATGATTGCGGAGACAACAGTGATGAACAGGAATCTCTCTGCAAAGACAAGTACAGGGAATGCTCTGAGTCTGAGTTCCAATGCAACAATGGAAAGTGCATTCCAAGACGTTGGAAGTGTGATCATGATGATGATTGTGGTGACAACTCTGATGAAACAACCTGTACCAGAAATCAGTGCAAGGTAGGGTTGGTGTGAAGCATGCCATTATTGCCAATAGTTCTTATGGTTGAGGTTTGATGTCGGAAGTATTGTACTTTTTCGGGGCATAATTTTAAGTCAGGGTTTTGTTCCTTCCTGGATGGGTCAGCACTCTGCCCCTCAGTCCACCATCCAGGCACAGTATTAAGGTTCGGCATAGCGCTTTAACCCCGGGGTAAGAAGTGCTCCCGAGTAGCGCTAGCCACTAACAAGGTTACGGGTATAATGTTCTAAAGTAAGTAAGTAATGTCCTTTATTTTAATAATATCCATGCACACAAACAAGAAAGAATTTTGAAGGAAGGCTGGGATAAATCCGATAAATGGCCCCCCTTTTTTGAATAATCCAGAATCAAACTGGGCAATTTTGATGAGACAAAATAACACAATGTGGTCAGAGCAACAAAAGCCAACAACAGAATTGTCAAATGGAATGAATACATAGGCACAAATTCGCCCTCAGCTTATAGATTGGAAAAGTCTGAACTGGTAAACAAATGCAGGCTTAGACCTTGTCATTCTATTCTTCTCCATTCTTGATGATGCTAAATAATAGCCAAAACCTCGGATTAACGCTATTCCGGAGCACTTTTTCCCAGGGTAACTTGACACATCTCCACTGTTAACGTTAACGGTGTTGACTCTTGCCTAACAACAGCCTAATCAATGTATCTCGTTTAACGGTAGATGCAAATTCGATACAGTTATTTAACAGTTATGAATGCACCAGTTTCTTGTTTATTTGAGATCTATTTTCACGTCAGGACATTTCTTATCTTGATAATCATGTTTTGAGGACGAAACCATATTCATCCCGACAGTCCTGGCCTGGAGTCCCAACAATGATCTCAAATGACGCGGAAATTATTGAACCTGACCAGAAAGGGCACAGTAAAGTTTTTATCACCTTTAATCCTACCCAGACAGAAATTGGACAGATCGAGGAAAAAGCTAGTTTTTGGATATTGCACAGCCCAACAACAATGGCAATGGGAACATGTTTTAGGGTCTTTCTGGGGTGTGTGTGGGAGTCCCTTGTATTCAGTGCAGATGTATTTCCATGGACTTCGGGCAGGTGGTAGCATATGCTCTACCTCTACCATTTTCTTCTTTTGCGTTTCCATAGAACAACACCTTCCAGTGTGATTCAGGTCACTGCATAGCATTGCATCTGAAATGTGATGGAGAAAAGGATTGCCATGACTTCAGCGATGAAAAATATTGCCCACCACGATTTGGAAACAAATACTGCGAAGAAACCAAGTTTGAATGTAAAAACCATCTATGTGTCTCAAGAGCTGATCTCTGCGATGGTTCAGATGATTGTGGTGACAATTCTGACGAGAACCCTGACATGTGCCGTAAGTGAAGTCATGCTGTCATTTGCTGATTTATTATCATGACCCTGCTTCCTTGGCGAGAAACTTACTGGTTAGCAGATAAAACTGTTCAAGTTAAAAAATTGTTATTTTTTACAGAGAAGGCTGAATAGTCGAAAGGTGCAAAGACTTGTTCTCACCCCTGTGCTCAATTAAAACCAAATATTGAGGGAACCATGGTTTCCTAAAGAAACAACAGGAAGTTTTTTCCAATTTTTGGTGTTAAATTGGCATAGGTACATATCAACTTTCCTGTTACTCCAGGAGGCTTGTCTGGATTGTCTGTACAGCCAAAGAGACTTTGTTGATTGACCGTGCCATTGTCACTTTTGGATTTTGGCCATTGGATTGTCCATGCCATTGATCTGCCATTGACACTGGCAGGTTCAGGTCTTGAAACTGATAGAGAATTTTTCTTGAACTTGCCTGGGATGCAACTTTTTTCCTGTTGTTGGTCCTTGCAGTTGATGTTTTAAAATGTTTTCTTTTCTTCCATCCCCATTACTCTGGCAGAAGTGTCCGCACATTTGCATCTGACATTGACTTTGATTGAAATTGATAAACTGGTGAAGTTGAAACTGTACTTGGCTCCTGTTATGGTGAGCAGGAGTTTTCCTTGTGGTGTTGCTTGAGTCGTTGATCAGATGTATTGGAGTTCATCTGCAGGGATAGAAAGCCTAAAATTAACCTATAACTAAAGCGTTAACGTATGAATATTTTCTTTCCTCCAGGCTCCTTCACCTGTGACAGTACCCTTCGCTTTGCTTGTTCAAATTTCAAATGCATTCCGAAGTACTTGGTGTGTGATGGAGTGGATAACTGTGGAGATGGGAGTGATGAAAACAACATGACGCATTGTTCCTATCCACCGAGAGCATGTAACCTTTTCACTGAATTCAGATGTGCCAACAGGCAGTGTGTGCCACACAATGCCGTCTGCAACTTGGCCGATGACTGCGGCGATAAGTCAGATGAATTGGGCTGCCGTAAGAATTCATTGTTTTTTTTTACTGAGCTCATTCTTTTTTTTTTTGAGTTTAGAATTTTTAATGACATCCTTAGTGCATTGTTGCTGTGATGATTGCACTCTGAGAGTCCCTCACCTTTCTCAATTGACCACAGAGGAAAGTTTGTTGTTTTTTACATGTTGATTTGCTTAGAGAAAATGGTCGACACTAACCTATCGAAATCGACGTTACACAGCAAACTGTGTTTTTGAAGATCCAACTGACTGCTTGCAAAGCAATTTGCAACAGAAAATATATGATTTTCTGCTTCAACAGAACAGAACAAAGATTCTTGTTCTTTGATTGAAAAGATTGATTTCAACAGAACAGAAAGAATTTCGGCAGCAAACACCGCACCCTGTGTCAGCCTGGAAGTGGTTGTCTGAACTCTGAAGTGGCTATTTCATAACAATGTTGATAGATAAAGTGCAATTGAGGAGAGGACGATGGCTTGAGAAGTGATGGCATTTTAAAATTGGGCTTTGACATCTGTCATTGCAGTGACACCTTTTTTGGCCCATCTTGAGATAGTTCTGCTGAATTTATATTTGTTTATTATCCTCGTCTCTTGAAAAATCTTCCATCCTGACTGAAAAAAGGGACCAACATTGACTTTTGGATTTTGGACAATATTTTCACAATCGGAGAGACAGAGAGCTGTGCCCATTTACAGATCGATGAGAATGACAATGATGGGGCTTGCTGCTCAGGATATGGTTGTGCGAGTGCTTTGGTTTGCATTATAAGCCAGTGTAATGACTACTGAACTCTTCCCTTTTACAAGCGACAAACGGAACTCAAAACAAGAATTGTTTCTTAACTTCTATGCATTTTGTTCTTTTCTTTTCAACAAAACAGATGAAAATCGCACCTGCACAGAAGAGGATAATGGTGGTTGCCAACAGAAATGCATTAATCTCCAAAGTGGAAAAGGATTCATCTGTGCTTGCAGACCTGGCTACATCATTTCTGAAGATAATCCAAAAATCTGTGAAGGTTATTATAATATCTCCTGTACTCGTACTGACAAGGCTTGGAAACCTGGAGATTGCATGTATTACTCACTTATCCTATAATGATCTCCGAACCAAATGCGAGCGTGATATTTTGTGGCATCGCACCCTTGTTGACTAACAAGTTTCGGCCTGGAGGGTGCGTTTTCCCCGAAACGTCTCCCGAGATCACAAAGTTCAAATGAGGAATTTATATTTTTCTGTGTAGATCTCCTTTTTTATCTTCTTGTAAGCTTTTTCAGGCAAAGCTGTAATCTCTCTCCCTTGCCATTTTTATTTTCCTCTTCACTAGGGCTGAGCCGATACCAGTTACCGGTTACTGGTACCGGACCGGTACCAATGGTACCCGCCGGTACTGGCACCGGTTGGGCAGGTGGCAACCAACATGCAGTGGAGAGCAAAGCACCTCGAAATGTGCTGTGCAGCCCACAATCCATCGCCTGAAGTGATTGAACTCAGCTTTCTGTCTAGCTTTTTTATGCACCTGAGAGGCATGAGTGGGAGGAGCATGCAGTTGAAACAATGCATTTCACAAGCCCTGCCCATTTGACCCAGACTCTTGGCAGGCCCCTCCCTCTGGGCCTCCACCAAGCATTATAAAAGCCAGATGCAACTGCTGCAGTAGATCAGTTGGGACGCAACAATCAAAGTGCATGCAAGCAATCCTGTTCAACTGGAAGTCGTTCAATTGTCCTGTTGCAGTAGGTTGGTGGTCGGCCATTATGCAGCACGATTCTCTATTGCACTGCTCTGCAGGCCATTTAACTGCTTGCTCCTGCTTTTTTGCAGTTCAACATAATTAATTTACATACATCCGAATCTTTTGGAAGAAATGATCTTCCCAGAGGCAGGGTTGGCGAAGATTTTCAACAGGATGTTCCAGGTGGATGCAAAATATCGGATCGCCGTCAGAGCGATTGTCGTGCATCAAGCACAGCAATCGGACATCAAGCTTCTCGACTGGACACGCCACGACTCAGCGCATTTTCGTTTTCCAACTCACAGCATCACTCTTTGGCGTTATTCTGTGGAAATCGCCGAATCCAAAACAGCAGCTCCCCAAAGAGCCCAAATATTTCCGACGATGCGCCAGGACGAAAACATCGGTTCGCTGCCAATGCGATTCTTGTTCGCTGAGAAGCTTCTCGACTGTATACGCCAGGACTTTTTCACGATTTCGTTTTTTTGCTTTTGGTCTTTGGGGTGCTGTTCCCTGGTCCCCTGGTAGCATGCAGTCTTTTTCCGAAATAGGACTTCAGAGCGGAAAGATTTTCGACTGGATGCGCCAGGACGCAAAATATCGGCTCTACCCCTTGAGATTCTTGTGTTTTGCGGACATCAAAAATCTCGACTGGATACGCCAGGATGTTTCCGCACTTTAGTTTTTCAGATCATCCTTTCGGTTTTTGGCCGCAGTTCGGCGCTGCTCTCCGTGAATTTTGGCCGTGGAACCACAAATGCAGCGAACACAACTTGCAAAATTTCTTTGTTTGCGCCTGCGATGATGAATGTTTTAACAAAACTTGTTTGGCAGGAAGCAACCCTCAAAGCAAAAGACTTTGTTTGAAGATTACTGCAAAATGCACGTTTTCCCCCATCACCCAATGTTTTTTTTTTCCACAAATTCTTTTGCAAGCCCCACTTAGAAGTTGCTGTTTTTCTTTGCAGGCTGCCTGCTTAGGAAAATCAGATTTCAACTTGCAATTAATTCTAAAGATGGCGCCACATGGATTTGCATTGTTTAGCTGGCATGTGCCAAATTGAATGCCATTTCCTCTTTTCAGTGTTCTATTTGCCAGAATTCGATTGTGCATTCGAAAAATCGTCCATCAAGCATCAATGAAAATAGATAAAAAATCCATAGAGGTGTTACCTGGCAGTATCAGCTCCGGAAGTCAGAAAATAGCAGTGGGAAAATTCATTTGGGTGTCACTGCTCCTCTTGCCAATTTAGCCCCCCATAGCCCTGTAAATTAGCCGCGCCATAGCCCTGTAAACCCTACATCTGGTACATGTACCGGAACCGCAGGTACCACTAGGTACCGGTATCGGCACCGGTACCGGGAAAAAAGAGGCACCGGCTCAGCCCTACTCTTCACTCTTTGAATCAATCTCCAGTCTGTCGGGATCAAGCTTCTCCTCTGTATTGCAGCCTGCATCCGTGGCTAGACGACCATGAGCATCGAAAAATATACACCTACGAGTATGTTAGAATTGGTTAGGGATTCTTTCAGTTTGGTTAACCCTGTGAACACCATCTGACTTTGGTGGAGATTTTGTCATGTGTCCTTGCTTTTTATTGAACAGATTCAGCAAGTGGTTTCTCTGCTATTTTTCTCCTGCCTGCTGCCGATGCTCCTGCGTTTGAGTGTTCTTCAGTGTGGGCACTGACATGGTTCTGTACACTTGGCTCCGAAATTGGTTGCTACTTACTTTTTGCACAAAAGCGGCACAATCAATTTTTTCTTCGTTCAAAAGTTTCAACTCAATAGCCAATTAAATGGAGAGATTTGTTTTCGAAAATTTCATTTCTGTGCAAAACGCTTATTATTTTTCCATTGTTGCAAAAGATGCATCCCTCTGTTGAACTGGCTATTGAGTTGAATCTGGGGCTGAGTTGCAATGGGGAATACGGCCGATAGACAAAGTAGTGCAGCTTTTATTGAATGCCCAAAATCATTTGCAGTAGGACCAAGAACTGTTAAAAACTAAATTAAGACGCGTGCATGAAATCATGATGGATTTCCTCGCCGAATTTCTCACACTGGCCAAAACCTTTGCTAGTTCCCATTTCAATACTGCTTGTTCTTGCTCACACCCCTATGAGATCTGGAATCCATATCAACCTTCCAATTCAGAGGATATCCAACCTGAGTTGGAATTCGGGCAAACAAAAGTAGGAATAAACTATCAGTTGTTAAAATTATTGGGTTTTCATGATGAAAAGCCACATCGATCAGTCCTTAGTCGCTGTACACTTGGCATCTTTAGTGTCCCATCCAAGGTGCGAAAGGAAAGTTTTTGCCACGACAAACTTCTTTCCTATCACATGGTTCTAGTTCTCAACACCTGAAATATATTTCTCTGATTAATATTTGGGCCCGGTCTGTTGTATCACGACAATGGCATGTTCGACACTGAGAGATAGTAATCAGATCAGACGATGATTGAATTTCCGATCTACAATGGGCCATATGACATATTTGACTTGAGATGTCATTTAAAGACCAGGTGCACCTGGATGAAAGCAATTGGAAATGATGGTCGTTCATCTTTTCTTGCACACAACAATCAAACTTCAATTCTTGATTGCATCAGGACAGGGTCTCTTTCACTTGCATCTTATCTCTTTTCTTTTCTTTTTTCCAGACGTGGATGAATGCGAGTCATTCGGCCATAACTGCTCTCAAGTCTGTTTTAACATGGAAGGAACTTACGCCTGCTCTTGTCTTCCCGGCTTCTCTCTTTCCGATGTACGCAGTGGCGTTTGCAGGGCTAATGATCCGGTTGGATTTATTCTGGTTGGCAACGGGGGAGAGATAAAAGCACTCGCTTCTGGGAGGTCATCCAGTTTCGATGCTGTTCTCGGTGAAAAACGGATCGAGGCACTGGACTTCCAACCTCAGTTGGAAATGGTCTACTGGATTGATGGATATGGCAGGACGATAAAGAGGTCATTCTTGCCTGGTGGCCACAATCTCAATGTCAAGATTGGACACAGCCAGGATCTTAATTTACGTCGTAAGTGTCGCTTTAAAATATTCAGTTCTGCATTTGTTTCAAGAGAAGCTGAGGCTGCCAATTCAATTCATTCATTTTTTTTTTCTGGAAAGGTCATGCGCATTTACAAAAATGAAGCTGCAGTGATGAAATTTATTTTATTTTGGTGGTGCATCCAAAGTCTCGATTTTGCATGTGCTACTGGACAAATGGGGACGGAGATGTAAGGACTTGCTGATTAGGTTGTTTCACGAGTGTGCTCTGCGATTTGAATTTACGAGCTATAAATGCAAAATTATGAGTGTTGTGACAATAATTGGTAATTTTTTCCCAAACCATCTCCATGGTGCTTGATAGAGGAGGACAGATAGATGTTGTGTTTATCGATTTTGAAAAGGCTTTTGACCTAGTTCCACATGCTGCATTGGTATCGAAGTTGAAGTCTATAGATTTTGATGATGTTTTGGTTAACTGGATAGCAGATTTCCTTGATCGTCGCACCCAGCAGGTTAGGATAAGTAATACCTTTTCTGATGTTGGAAAAGTGACCTCTGGAGTTCCACAGGGGAGTGTCCTTGGTCCAACCCTCTTCTCTATCTATATTAATGACCTGCCGGATAGTTTAGTTTGCAAGTCATTTCTTTTTGCTGATGACTGTGCTGTTATGAGAGAAATTACCTCACCTGATGACGTGCGTTCCCTCAATGATGATTTGCATAAGATTGAGCAGTGGTGTGCCAACTGGGGAATGCGGCTAAATGTTGATAAATGTGTGGTGGTTTCTTTTACTAGGAAAACATCCCCTCTTATTGGAAAATACAGCATCGCAAATTTTGACTTGCCTTTAGCAAACAGTGTAACTTACTTGGGTGTTACTTTCACAAAAACTTTGAGTTGGAGTAAACATGTTGAAAATGTTGTTGGTAAAGCAAACTCTGCACTATTTTTTGTCAGGCGTGCATTTTTTAGGGCGAGCAAAATCGTCAAAGAAAAAGTTTATTTTGCTCTTGTTCGCTCTCTGCTGGAATATGCATCTGCTGCCTGGGATCCCTATCACCTGGTAGAGGTTGAGAAACTTGAGAGAGTACAAAGACGGGCTGCACGTTTTGTTGCTGGTTGCTATTCATTTTCTCGTAGTGTGTCCAATTTGTTGACTGCTCTAGGTTGGGTCTCCTTGGCCAAGCGTAGAAAGGCGTCCAGGTTGGTGGGTCTTTTTAAGGGACTAAACAACATTGGTGGTTGGTCAAGTATTAAAGAAAGCTTGTTACCCCCTGGTTATTTAGGTAGACACGATCACGCATTCAAATTGAGATTTGGACATGTCTGTAAGGATGTTGGGAAGTTTTCATTTGTTGCTAGAACAGTGCGAGAGTGGAATTCCCTGGATGCAAGAACCTTTGGAAATGGAAGTAATATCAGTTCAAACACCTTCAGAAGAAATATTCTCTATGGCCCTCTAGATGTCTCATTGTTGCAGGAGCATTGATTTCAAATTTGGCTTAATTTCATTGTGACGTTTTTTTTTTGTAAGAAGAGGCTGTGAAGCCGTATTTCGAGTATGTAATGTATTTGTCCTTGATAATTTGCGCCGGACTGTGTCTTGGCAAATTAATTGTCAATAATAATAATAATAATAAGTCGCGACAAGATACGGAATGCATTTTGCATCATGCACAACTCATGTCGAGAGCATCTTTGCACAGCTCATGCCAGAGCATCTGCTCCAATTCTCAACATCATCTAACTCAGCCTGATGCCTTTGTGTATCGAGAGGTTGGGATATTTCCTTAACTATGACACAGTTATGAGCAAACGAAATAGATCGGAATTGAAGTTTTTATGTAAATTGAAAACAAAGTGGGACCAAGGACACTTCCCCAAGGAACACCAGATGACACCGAACCTACACTTTTCCCAACCATTCTTGCAACTCTTAACACCTTTTATTTTAATTTCAGGTGAGGGTGAGAAGCCAGTAGCCTTGGCAATAGATTGGGTCAGCAACAAACTGTACTGGACGACTATTGACAAGTCGATTCCATCTGTTGGTCGAATCATCGCTTCCGAAATCGATGGCCGATTCAAGCGATCGATTGTGACCGACCGAATTGAGGTGCCATCTTCTATCGCCGTTGACCCCGAAATTGGATTCATGTTCTGGACTGATTCGGGGGCCACTCCTGTCATTGAGGTATCCTGGATGGATGGCAGCAACAGGAAGAGTTTGGTCTCAACTCGACTCGCTCATCCAACTGGACTCACAATCGACTATTCCATGAGTCACACCTTGTACTGGGTCGACCCGAAGTTGAACACAATTGAAAGTGTTCAACCCGATGGGGAGAACCGGGCTGTTATCCTGAGTGGTGACCTGCTGCGCCACCCGATGTTTTTGGATGTTTTCGAGAGTAACCTTGTTTGGGTGGCGAGAGACGGGGGTGAGGTCATTAAACAGGACAAGTTTGGCCGTGGTGTCCCCGTGAGGATAGCCAGTGACCTAGTCAATCCAGCCGGAGTCAAAAGTAAGCTTTTCTTGTCCTGATATTGTTGACGTTTCAAAGTTGTGTTTTTGCTGTATTTTCTGTTATTTGTCAAGAAAAATTTGTAATTTCCCTTCTGGGCCAAAAAAACACCATTCATTTTCCTTACCTGGTTGCTCGTATTTTCAGAGGTCAGTGATCCCCATTTTCAGAAACGAGAAAGCGGTTCTCTTTTGTGGCTCATCTCAAGCATGATTTGACCATAAATGCAATGTGCCATCAACCATAAAATCCACCATTCCAATTTTCAAGTACTTGCTCTTACATTTCATGAAAAAATCTCCCGAATTTTAAATGTTTTTTTATGGACATGTTAAGTTGTCAACCAGACCAAAATTCTTGCAACTTTCGATCACCAGCTTTGCTGTCTGTCTCTTTTGCTCTTCTCTGTACATGGATTCATGGATTTTTTCATTGTGGCTGGTAAGGTGCCAAAATTTGGTTCATCGTATTTCCCCCAAGAGTTTTCATTTCGATCAGTTGTTAGTCATTCGATGAGTTATAATTCGAAAAACAAAAAATTTTTTTTTAACTTTTTTCAGTATTCCATGCATATCGGTACAATACGACCCTGGATAATCCATGTCACAACAGTGAGTGCTCTCACCTGTGTCTCATCGTTCCTTCTGGCAAGAAATGTCTCTGTCCCGACAACTCATCTGGACAGGGTGGCTCTGAAGTTCAATGCAATGCTGGTATGTCATGTCGGTTTCTCTCCTTTTAATGTCATGTAAGGAGTTTCTGTCTTTGTCACTTGTCGTGGCAAGTTGACAAACTTGCATAATCTGGTTCTCATTAGGTGTTCCAATTTTGGCACGCTAAAATCATACGTTTATATTTTCTGATTGTATGAAAACTTGCATTTTTAGATTTTTAATTTTTGCTGCATTTAACCTTGACCCTTACCCACTGGCGTTTTGTGGTTGTGGCATTTAGACCTCCATTTTTTCCTTACCAGCAAAAATGTGTACCCCTACCCCATTCAACGCATCAAAGAAATGCCTTTTAATTCTCTATTATTTTCAGCTAACGAGCGACCGAAGCCTCTTCCACTGATGTGTCCGTGTCAGAACGGAGGAGTGTGCAGTGACTCCAACAGGGATAACATAAAGTGCATTTGTGCCGGTGATTTTAGTGGTGAGGCTTGTGAGGTGCTTGTTGCTCAGTGGATGGGCGAATCGAGCACAGGAAGTGCTGCTATGATAGTTCCAATTATTATCATTCTTCTTGTTGGTCTGCTGGGCTGTGTGTTGTTGGCATTCTGGAGGCGGAAGCCATTGTAAGTGTTGACTTTTTCGTTTTCGTTTCTTTCTTTTTTGACAAGTAAATAAACAGCGTTGTGTTGTGTGAATAGGTACAATTTTTGTGATGGGGGGAGATCCAGATCTTAGAAAATTCACTCGATGATTTCTTCTCCAGTTGAAGACAGCAGAGCTGATGTTTCGGAGGCATCCCGCTCTCCGTTGACGAAGCCAACTAATGGATCAGCATGGCAGAGGACAGCTGAAACTCCAGGGTGCATTTTACACAGCCAATATCAGAGTTTCAGCCATCATCTGCTAAGCTGATCCATAGTTGGCTTCGTAAATGAAGAACGGGATGCCTCCAAAATGTCAGTTCCACTGCTTTCAACTGAACAATAAATCGTCGAGTGAGTTTTCTATCTCAAGTTCTCGCAAGTTTCCATACCACTTATGTCGCTCTCTTGATCTTGATCTTGTTGTGCACACTTGTGCACTTCTGATATTGTATTTGTATTCTTTTTCAGGTTTTACCAAAACCCTTTAAACATTGGCGAAATTCTAAAGGTCAGGCTTGTTTGGTGCCATCCGATTTCAACATAACTCGGACAGAGTTTCACGTTTCCACTTCCAATTATTCCGATTTTGCCCGAGGGGGCAAGGTGGACCAAAAAGAGGACCCTTTTGGATCATTATTAAGTTTTTGACTCAGTCAGTTCCCTGATTCTAAAAGTGCAAGTTTGTCTTTGGGGTGCACTCACAGCCAAAGGATATGTTTGTGTTCGTTTTTGACTGTGGAAGGACACTATTCACAAAATTTGGTTTTCACGAACCTAGGTACTGACCAAAAATAAATAAATAAATGATACACAATGCTCTTTTTTTTTTGCCCACCCTGCCCGGAATTTAAATGAACTACTTTCAAAGAGTGATATCTGTGCGGACCATGTCTCCAATGCATGGGCTTCAATTTTTCTCACTGAACTTGTCTAAAGGCATGTATTGATTTGGTCGTCAGCAGACAAATATTCGATGTCCAGTTTGGCTTTTTAAGACCTTTCGTCCTGAATAAGCCCATGGCCATAAGGCATTGTCTGTAGGTGGGTGGTTTGATCTGGATCCTACGTGCGCATGTAGATGATTTGTGCCAACTTTATATCACTGAGTGCCCTTTTGGGAGTTCAGGGATGGCATTCACTATCTAACCAATAATGTCAGCACGTCATTGTTGCATTCATGTGAAGTCAGGTTCATTTCATTGTTCATACATGAAATCGTGTTAATAATTACTGAAGAAAACTTCAAGGGAATTGCCAAATGAAAATGGTCTGTTGCAGCTGAATGAACAGAGGCAAACCTTTGACTGACAACACAGGAATTGCTGAATGATGTTAGCTTGGAAGTTCAGGCGGTGATTGCTGAGCTTGGAAGTTCAGGCGGTGACAAGCCAAGCACAGATCGTGCAGGCAGAATTTCAGAGGGAGGACATACACGGCACACGAGTGAAATGACGCAGTCGTAAGGAAAGGTTCAAAGTTCAAATTCAAAGCAAAGGCAGGCAAACAAGAAGGACGTGGGCAGTGCATTGCAAAGGTGAACTGAAGAAGAGGCATCAGATCAAACAAACGCATTGTGATGCTCGCACTCTTCGGCCTGAAGGAGATGGTAGAACACCAGTAGCTTGAAACTTTTGATTGATTGATTGATTGATTGATTGATTGATTGATTGATTGATTGATTGATTGATTGATTGATTGATTGATTGATTGATTGAATGACTGTATTTCGTGGGGGTTTCCCCACTATCATACATAACAATAACACTTTTGCACAAAAAAAAACAATAAGACACGTCAAAAATGGGAAAAAACAGGCACGAGAAATGGGGCAGACAAATTACAAAGACGAGAGCAAGACCAAATGTATTTCCCTTTCATGACATGTTGCTGAGAGACATAAACTTTATTTGGGTCCTATGACTTTTGAGGGCATCGGATTGACTTGTGACATTTTGAGGGGGCTCCAGTTTAGGGGTTCCAACCGAGAAATGAGGCCTCCACCTCCACAACAAATGTTATTTTCCTTTTTGATTTTCTTTCAGCTTGGCTCCAGCATTCCTGCGAAATGCCAAAGGGGCAGCGTTTGGAGGCTTGAATTCTTCTCAAAGTGTGTCATTCAGGCAGGGTACGAATGTTGAATTCAGTACCCCTGCTGGTCTCATGCCATCATCTACAATTGAACAGAGGGTTAGTGAAATGCAAGCAAGCCTTCTCCTTTGCGTTGTATTTATTCTTTTTCCCCTGCATTGCTTATTTGCTTGATGCTGGGTTTTTCCAAAAAATGTAGTGCACAAAAAGATGAGGTAAAAAATGGAAACAACCATCGTTTCTAGTAAAAAAACACCTTCCACCCCGGAAGGTGTTTATTACGCAACCATCACACGGCCAGTAAGGGGGTTTCTCTCGCAACAATGGTCACATATGAATTATTGATATTATCAGTTGGCAGGAATTACTTTTTGTTTTGTTGTTGCACGTGGTGCGGAGGGATGCTCACATATCTGCATCCCAATTTCCCTGTTACGGACTCACAAAAATAACTCTCAGGTCATAACAACCTTGTTAATGTCCAAAAAAGGGCATTGTGTTTTAATCCAAATTTAGGAGATTGTTGACAAAGTTTTTAGATCACTTTCTTCCGACGAACTGGATGGAGGTTAATAGAATTGAGAGAGGACGCTATGTATTCAAAGCCACACTTTGCTTTTTTATTTCACATAATGCCTTGAAACAAGTCGGGCTTTTTGGCGATTGCGTTTGTACAAAAATTTAACTAAATGCTTTTGATGATCCTCCGAACAACTTCCTAGCACAGTTTTTTGGAGCATTGTACTGCTATTGTTCAATTAACCTTCTGCCACCGGCGGAAAATACGCAAATGACGGGAGGTGACAATAATCAGTTTTTGTCCTTGGCCCAAAAACCGGCCCATTTTGGTCGAAATTGACGATTTTTTTTTTCTTACGAAAAATGTAACTTTGACAATTGATCTGTAGCCCTGTTGAAAAAAAAAAACAGAAATTCTCGTCCAAAGCACTGAAATTTTGAATTTAAAAATACCATTGCATTTTTCTAAATTTCACTCACCAGAATGATTTCGATTTCGTCGTTTCTCTTCCGGTAAACTCATTCCTTCTTCTGGTTCGATGGTGATCCCAATATGTACAAGTGGTCCAATATGTACAGGGAGCTGCCAATCTTAAATTTATTCAAGATTGGCAACCGTGTGAAAGACTGAAGCAGTCTTTGTTCATGCAAAGTCACTTTCCATCTCAAAAGATCCAAAAATACGAGAAACGGTTAAAAACGAAGGTATAATTCCATGTTGCCAAAAGCAATTTTCGTTGTGGCAAATTGTGGCAACACCCGTTAGCCTTTCGATCAAAGGCAGACTTTTTAAACACCATTCCCATCACTTCAAAAATCCCCGTACGGGAGGCGATAATTTCCACCCTGAACGGACGAAAACTTTTGCATCACAATGTTCAATCATCAGACACCAAATGCGACATCGCGGCCAAAAGAGGAGGAAAGCCAATTTAATTCCCGTTCGAACAACACCACACGCATCCCAATTGGATCAGAAACACTGAGTCAGCGTCATTTCAAACACGGCACAACAAATGAAAAAGTAATCCAACTTTGAACGCCATTATCTGCAAAACAATTCCTGCGAAAACAAAAGCGTCTGATTTCTGTCTTCTTGAAGACGAACCAAAATCCAACTTCGCATCTTTATTGACTGGTCCCTTTACTCTGATGCAACCCCATCACCACCATGCCACCCACCACACGGGTCCCTATAGACACTCCAGTAGAACGGCCTGACGCATTGCAAATGCAGCAACCTCACCAGAAAACAAAAAATTGGCGGGAAAGTAATGATTGAAAATTGTCAGCGAAGATTTTCGCCAACTGAGAAAACTCTGCAGAGTATCATCCGATCCCGAATTCGCTTATGATATGCCTGTACAAAGAAAAACTACAGGGTATTTCGGAATTTTTATTTTTTGGTGAGTATCCTCGCTACCCGTATAACCCTTGAAAGCTTCCGGTTTTCGGTCCTTGGGGAAAATCTGAGTATTCTCGCTTCGCGGGGGCAGAAGGTTAAGCAGCATCAAGGTGTGACATCTCCAGTCTTTGAGTGTCGAGATCAACAACAAAGGTGTGATACCCCGGAAATGTCACGCTAGAAAAATTGTTTGGAGATCTTCAAAAGTGTGTGATATTTCAGTGAAATTATTTTCTCTTTGACATCATGGATGTTGGAAGATTTGCCTGGAGTTCACTTCTGTTCATCATTTTACGGGCATGGCGAAAAACTTCTCTGAAAAAAAAAACACATTTTTCACAATCCTGGAATGCACTCCTGCGGTCACTTCTCAGACGATCTGTTGCCCACTGCATTTTTCAGATTTCCTCTTGCTATGAACTGAGGATGTTAAAAATAAATTTTTCTTTTTTTTTCTTTTCCCTTCATAAACCAGGATGCGGAGCTGGGTGATTTTGGTGCCAAACCCCACCGTGACTTTATTAATCCCGTATACGACACGTTAGGTGTTGCCAATACATCCGTAATGGAAGGTGCCAGCTCCGAACCTGGCTTCGAACCTGGCATGTCCGGTCCGCCACCTGCGGTCACCTTTGAGCCACCATCCGCTGTTATCGCACCGTCAAGTGTTGTGCAGAGAGCGTCGCCGAAACTCAGTATTCGGCACAAAGAACTTGAGCCGTCTGACGACACAGGCAAGGACACGCAGAAACTTGTTTTGGAGGACGATAGCAGTGTCTCAGAGTGCTGATCTTGTGCTACATCTCTTCGTTATTTTTTGTGTTCTTCACAGTATTTTGGTGATATGATTTTTCTGTGCTGCTCAAACATTCACAGAAATGTTGAACGCGTCGGCTGTTTTTGCCAATCCGATTGTTGGTTGGCAGTTATCGATTTTGTCCTCAGCATAGCGAACAACACTTTCATTGTTGTGGTGATACCGTTTTTTAATTGCTAGACCACAATTCTCCTTTTTATCATTTGATCAGGCTTTAATGTTAGATATCAATTACATGTCACTTTTTATCCTTCTCGCTGGTGCCTCGTTAGAAAAAAGATCATTTAAAATATGTGTAAAATGAATGTGTGGTGCCATGGTGTGCTTGTAGTCGGAAGCAAGTTGAATATCTGATTCCCTCTTTATGGTAGTCTTTCTGTCTCTTATGAATGGGAGATGGCATCGGGGTTTGTACCTTCACCTTTGATATCACTTTTGCGGAAGGAAGGTGATGAGTATCTGGAAAACACTGTGATGCGAAATCATCGCAAAGTTGTGGTTGTTTGTATGTGATGGTTGCATTTAGATGTTTCAGCGGGTACCTAGCCTTCAACATATCTATGCATCATGTTCCCTCTGCCTCATTTGGGGCCGAACCAACGGATGTTGTGAGGCTGTGCTGATCAGAAATATTTGCCATAATTACACACCACCGGTGTAACAGTGTGAAGACATGAGTGAGTGATCTGCCGTATTAATTGAAATTGAATTGATTGGTGAGTGTTGTAATGTGTAATTCTTAAAACAAATGTTAAGCTATTGGTGTGCAGCTCAGCGAAATAAATAGTTGCTACAATATGTATTTCTATAGCTCTTTCTTCCACTGTTTTTGCTTCCATTTTATCCATGGCATTACGGATATTCCAGTTGTCAAGTGCTGTTGCTGTGTTCGCTTGCACTTTCTTTGCTTCTTTCGTGCTTTTGTCTTGTCTACTTCGGACAATAAGAATTTCAGGCAAGTGTAGTTTCAGCTAGACAGACGTGTTCATATTGCTTTCAGTATTTGCAATGTTATTATTGTTACGAATATTATGCAGCTGTTGTATTTTGGATGTTCCCCAATTTTTTTTCTGGAAATTTCGAACTGCCACTTTGGTCACAACTATATCACGTTCAGTTGTTATTTTTCTTCAAACATAATATCTTCATTCTTCTACGAGGGTGGATTTTCGCAATGGTGGGTCCATTGGAAAGGCATCACGATAGCAAGCTATTGTGCACCCATTTTGAAATTGCGAGTCCTCGTTAACATGGCCTCTTTGCCTGGCTCATCTCCAACCAGGATGGGATGGGAAGGTAGACATATCCACATGCACCATTTCCCATTGCCAAAATACGAGTATTATACAAAATCGATGAAGTTTCATTTTAGTAGCCTTCAAAAACTATCCTAATTTGTTGTTGTCATGCACACCAGTCATCCATCGCGGGGGGTATCACACTTATTTTATCATTGTGTTCCCACACTCTCAAATGACCCTTCTTGACCAAGGAAGTTTGATGCTCCCATTGATGCAGTGCATGATGGGAAATTGATTCAAGTTCCTCACTGAAGTCATAAAAGCTGATGACAAATGTGGTACACTTTGAGGGGGAGATATACCTTTGAATATGAATTTTCAAACATTTTCAGGTTTGGTATTTTCACACAGTATTGTGCTTGAATGTCTCCTTTATCCAGAACTTCGAACCATTTTCAGAAATTTCCCCTGATTCAAAAGTTTTGTTTTTGATCGGAACCGTCACTCCCAAGATTTCTCACTGAAAAGCTGAAAATAAGTTAAATTTCAACGCAATTTTTGCCCCGCTTCACATTTTTTCTGCATTCTTTTTCTTTATTTCTCAGCAGAAAAATGCTCCAGAGTGCTGAAATTGTCATACGAGAACTTGTTCAAAATGCCTGCAGAATTCACTTTTACCCCAATTTTTTGATATTTTCACTCAGTTGTTCCAACGAAGGTCAAAAACACCCAAAATTCTTAGCAAGTGCCCAAATGGCTCATTGCAGCAATCATTGTGACTAAAAATCGTCAAATCCAACTCTGTGGCTGATTTTGAGAGACGTTCCTGAACACTATGAACCTCAGAGAGATCATTTCGGACTTCATATGTGACGAAACAAAACTGCGAATCGACCTTTGAATATGTGCCAAATTTCATGAATATCAACTGATAAAAAGGTTGCCTCGAAGGTACTCCCCCTCAATCCGTCGAGTTTCCCATTTGTCATACTGCATCCGTCATTGTTTTGTCGAGTTACAGCGGCACAAAGTGGAATCGTTTTGATGTTGTTTAATTTTGTCATGATTTTCTTGGTTGTCTACCGGACATGAGGTGTTAATTTGTGCTCTTTCTGTCCGACCCTCCTCCCGCCTCCTGTTTTGGTCTGGTTCAACTTTAAATAATTGCGGCATCGCCTGCGCTCTTCTGATGTCATTTGCTGGTAATTCTCGAGTCTCTGTGGTCTGACTTTTTTTTATCTTTTTCCTCGTATTTTTTGCAACTTTATGCTTCCCTTACATCTTCCGGTTTTTATGCTTTTTAAACCGTCATAGAGTGTCTTTTTAAAGTACGATTTGGGGACGTATCAGTTTTATTATTGTAAGTAATTTTTTTCTGTACATTTGTGATGTTATTGTAATATGGTTATTTTACAATTAATTTATCATTAATGTTGTTTCATCACACTCTGAATATCATGTTTTTGTACATATCGATCGATACTTATTTGTTTTTATTTTCCTGTTCTTTTTCTCTCGTCATTTTTCGACGTTCCCCGTTGTTATATTATTTTGATGTGTCATTTTACTGCGATGTGCAAAGGAAGGATTTGTTATTTTGTTGATGCTGTTTTTGGTGCGTACTGCAATCGTTCACTGAATTATTATCCTAAAAAAATATTCAACGTTGGTATCATCTTTTTAGCAAAGAGACTAATACTGTGGCAAAGAGATTCAATTTGTGTGGCAAACACCATTGTTATTTCACCGAATGTTCAACCTTTTAGAAAGACATCAATATTGGGGTGTTGCGGAATTGAGGAAGCCAATGCTGTTTCCAGACAAAAAAAGTGAATGTGGCATGCACCCAAAGATGGATTTAAATATTAGTTTTCTCGCTGGTGCATTGTTCCTTACGGTTCCTGCAAGAACGCCGATGTCTCGATTCCAGGCCCAAGATAATTGGACTGAGAAAGTGTCGTTTAAATGTCTTGTGACACAGTTTGAAGAGGCCATATTTGACAAAAAAGCTCTCAAGCTTTTGGACATAAGTTCCCCAAATCCTAAGCCAGAGCACCACCCCCAGCCTCACTGCCGCTGCCAACCCCTAATAACCTCATTGGACTACCACCCCAGACCATGCCATGGTGGCGTCTTCTGTGGGACTGGATGTTAGTAACCCAGCCCCCCATATGGGTTGGGAATTCCACAAGGGAAAAACTGAAGAAATCTGGGGATTTCGTTTTTCGAAGAGAACTGTCTGTTCGAGCTGAAAACGGGAAGAATTTAAAAATAGCTGCGGCTAAAATAAAATGTGTACTTGCGGTACTATCTTTTTAGAGTCAATACGCAATCAAATAATTTTTATGTTCAGCTGAATCTTCCTAAAATGCTCCCAGACAGTGACTGTGATCTCCCAAAATTCCAGTGGCAGCAGCCATCTCACGTTTAAAAATAGATATGTTTTCAGGAAATTGTGGCACTTTTGTTGGTCCATGTGCTTCTTTGCATGGAAATTCCTTGGATGAAAATGAGGCTTCTGGAAGATGTTTAATTTGCAACTGTGCAGTCTGCCTCTCGTTTGCTGTGCAGCTGATTTTTGTTTCGTTTTTTTTTTTCTTTCCGTGTTTTTGAATACTGTATCTATTCTCTCCCTCTTTCTCTCTCTCTCTCTCATCACATTTCATCACTTCTTCTGCATCACACGCATGTTCTAGGATTTTATTCTGAAGCACAAGATTTTGTTTTCGTTCTTTTTCTTTTTTTAAATTTTGTTGGGACCAACTTATGCAGATCAGTTTTACGTTATTGAATTGGCTTTGTGATAATATAGAACTTAAGAAGAAAAAAGATAAATATTGTCGTCCTCTGTAATGGCCATAGACTTCTTTTGCATTGCTGTTTTTCAGTTGTGATGTTCCAAATGACATTTGTTTAGAATCAAAATAGTTCAAGAAAATATTGACGAAGTCACACTTTGTAAGCCGACGGTTCTGTTTGCTTTGTATCCCATCTTATCTGTTCTTCCATGTCCGTCCGTCCACAACATCATCCTCAATTTCTGCACGTGCACCACGAACGGTATGATCACAAAATGAAGACATATCAAAAGTCATTTCCCGTTCGTAAACTTACAAGATGAACTCGCTTGTAACATCATCCTCCTCTCATTGCTGCGAGGGAGTTTGCATTCGGAGGAAAGTTTAGTGGAAAATCTCGATTTTCCAAATTGACTGTTTCGTGTGATGCTGCTTCCATCCAACGAAAATCAGAATCAAGAACAAATTGCCTTTTTCCCATGGTCTTTTTTGCAGATTCAAAATCCCACGAAGCCTTCCATCTCCACTCATCCCTCAGGCAAGTGGGAAGAGTTATTTTCATTGGATAAAAGCATTACATCCGAAGTGGGAAGAGTTATTTTCATTGGATAAAAGCATTAATCGAAGTGGAAGAGTTATTTTCATTGGATAAAGCTTACATCCGAAGTGGGAAGAGTTATTTTCATTGGATAAAGCATTACATCCGAAGTGGGAAGAGTTATTTTCATTGGATAAAAGCATTACATCCGAAGTGGAAGGTTATTTTCATTGGAAAAAGCATTACTCCGAGTGGGAAGAGTTATTTTCATTGGATAAAAGCATTACATCCGAATGGGAAGATTATTTCATTGGATAAAGCATTACATCCGAAGTGGGAAGAGTTATTTTCTTTGGATGCAAATCCGAAGTGGGAAGATTATTTTCATTGGATAAAAGCATTACATCCGAATGGGAAGAGTTATTTTCATTGGATAAAGATTACATCCGAATGGGAAGAGTTATTTTCATTGGATAAAAGCATTACATCCGAAGTGGGAAGAGTTATTTTCATTGGATAAAAGATTACATCGAAGTGGAAGAGTTTTTTCATTGGATAAAGCATTACATCCGAAGTGGGAAGATTTTTTTCATTGGTAAAAGCATTACATCCGAAGTGGAAGAGTTATTTTCATTGGATAAAAGCATTACATCCGAATGGAAAGTTATTTTCTTGGATAAAAGCATTACATCCGGGGAAAGTTTTTTTGGGAAAGAGTTATTTTCATTGGATAAAAGCATTACATCCGAAGGGAAGAGTTTTTTCTTGGATAAAAGCATTCATCCGAAGTGGGAAGAGTTATTTTCATTGGAAAAGCATTACATCCGAATGGGAAGAGTTATTTTCATTGGATAAAAGCATTACATCCGAAGTGGGAAGAGTTATTTTCATTGGATAAAAGCATTACATCCGAAGTGGGAAGAGTTATTTTCATTGGATAAAAGCATTACATCCGAAGTGGGAAGAGTTATTTTCATTGGATAAAAGCATTACATCCGAAGTGGGAAGAGTTATTTCATTGGATAAAGCTTACATCCGAATAAAGTTTTTCAAAAAACATTAACCGTAATTAAAAAAAAAAAAGGGGCACTTTTGTTGGCTGGTGGAATGGAAGTTTCTCTTTGGACACAGTCCCCATGAAACAGTTTTCTCATGAAATGTATGTTCTCAAGAATAGGCAGGTATTCTCAACCAAGAATTGTTTGACTGTTTCGCATAGTATTTTATCATGCTGTTCGGCATGTCTGAAGTCTGACACTGTACTTACAAAACTGAAAAATTACTTCTTCTGTTGAGTTTGCAAATCCAAAACTGTGGCTTCCCATGATTGTGCCACAAAACTGTGGCTTCACAACATCACTCACATGATATCTGACTTGTTGGAGGTGTGGTACGATTCCCTTCACTTTGATTTTGCGGCTGGTTGCTTCCTGGTTGGTAGTCTGCTAAGATCCCCATAGGCCATAATAGTCCATTGGATTTTTTTCATTTTCAGATTTGCGGTTTGTATTTCAAGCACAAATCATTCCAATATCTCTGACACCTGTGTGACTAACATATCTTTATTCTTGTAAATGTTAATTCTGGACAAATGCGATGTGTGCTGAACAGAGTTGTGCACTGCATTTTCAAAACGTGTGGAAATGATACGTCCTTTCTGTTGACCAAAAAAGATGTGATCGTAGACTGTGTGTCCTCATCCACACATTATTTGTATTGGGTGTTGGGTCCACGTCGCTTTGCAAGAATGTCCTTTCAAAACTTGGTTGTGTCCGTTTTGAAGTTGCATGTGAGAAACTCTCAACACAAATTGGAATAAATTTAAACTGTAGACTGGAAATTTAAACACTAATTCGCATCTTACACGCATGTCCATGTCGTGTTTATTGTAAATTTTGTTGTCGGTCCAGTTCAGAACGTTCAAAGTGAGAACGTTCTGCCTTTTCACTTTTGGTCTGTCTAAACGACTAAATAAGCAGATGTTTCTTTCCATTGTGAGGTAATTCGATTCGATGTTCCATCATCAGTATTCTGTGTTTTTTTTTTATAAAGCAACCATTATTCCATCCAACAAGACATAACGAACATTTAAAAGTCTGTGAAATCACATTCCACTTTTTTCATAGTTTTATTGATCATTCGTCATTGTGTCTGCTATTTTTGCATGATTTTCTATTTCAATTATTGGATATTCCGACAATAAGAAGTGGGAGCTGAACTGCGTGTTAGATATCACTATCAGCAATTTCAACGGAAGATCGCTGTTCTCTGTGTTATAACGGCTTTATCTGCTTATTTTAGAAACGAAAAAGTTGAAACTATTCTCAGAATTTCACATGATGTATAGTGGCGGCGGAATTAATGTACTCGTACATGTGTTTTCCTGCTTAACTGTTTTCTCCGATACCTTTCTTCTTATTCTTATGCAGGCGGTAGAAATTAAAGCACCAGATTTCAACAGAGCTGTACAGAGATGTCAGATTTTGACCTCAGTTTCAAAAGAGGATCTTTAATTTCTGCAGCATGGAGTTTTTGCTAAAAGCTGAACACTGAACAGTCTCAATTTTGTTCATGTATATGAGTACATTAACTCCACCGCTGCTATGCCACAACTAAGCCTTGCAGAACTGCTTGGTTTGAGCAGCAAGTGGCTTACATGCCAGCTGGCCGCTTGAGGATCCAGAATGTGTCAGTACAACTGACTTTGTCAGCAATTGTTAATGATTATGTTGAATGTTGAACAAACGAACGTGAAACAAGATCGTCTTCAAATACTTACCAGAGATTAAATTTAATTAAATTGTTGGGGTACGTGGCAGTAATGAGTACCTGTCGATTTCTTTTTCTGGGGACACTGCTAACCACTTAAATCACTTGCGAAGAAAAACCCACTTTTCACAAGTGCATCACTACTTCCCTAATTCACAATACATTAATTCCAGATTGATGATGGGTGCTCTTGCTAGAAAAAACTTATTACGTTGATCTCCATGTGTCATGTTGCCAGAAGATGGTATTTGTTTCATTTTCTGAACTGTCATTTCACAAAGAAATCTTGTGATCGCATGACATTTTGCATCGAATTGCTTTTCTTAAGGAAAAGCTTGATGATCATTGAGGCTTGGGAGAGGATACCCAGGACATTGTGACAGGACTGCGGGATCTCCAGCCATTTTCCAACCAATTTCTTCGTTAGTTAGTTCAGAGGATTGCATCTCATGTGGCAGTTGTAATTCTTATATCGTTCTTTCTCATCAGTGTTTCAACTTATTTGCAGATATTTTTAACTGTGTATAGAATTCAGTTGTAAGTTTTTGTGATATAAATGCTCCTTTCTGGTTTTTGGGACATTTTTTGGATTTTAATTACAGAAGAAAATGTTATTTTGAAAAAGTAAAATAAGAAGTTGAGATACTTTTTAAAATTGTAATTTTTGTTTTTTTATTTCATTTCCCCTCCCAATAGCGTGAACTCTCAATTTTTTAGACTCTCCATTGGTAAAAGAAGTGGAAAAGCAATTTGGGGTGACCCAGTCTGCTATTCGGGCATATCTTCTCCCTTGCAACGTGCCCAAGGCCCAGTTCTATAGCTCCGCGAACATTAGGACTGGACTGGAAGTCACGTTTGAGGTGATCCGTGACAACTGGACAATTATTATTCAACACCAATTGCACAAGGGGCATGTAGGTACCTGATGGTTACTTTTCTTGTGGGAGATATTCTCAAATACTCTTGCGAAAGGGGTTTTCTCCCAGCACAGGGAAAATTGTCAGTTGGAAAATGAGAACTCTGCTTCACTTCTGAAAAACTCGAACCCCGAATCGGTAACTGCGCAGGTCATATAAATAATTCAGGGATTTTCCGAAAACGCACATGCACCGAGTGCTGAGAAAGTGCTGAGAAAGTGCTGAAGAAGAACTTCTTTGGAAGGTGGTCTTCCTTTTAGCCGGATGTCAAAGCTGAGCCTGTTTCGACCGGGAACACAAGGATCCAAGATGTTGTTTTAGACCAGCGGTGTCTCATCAGTCCCCACGACCGCTTCTTGAGTGGTCTCCTCTGGGGAGACAGGCTGAAACGGCTCTCGAAGATGAGACTCCGTAGGTCTGATACAACATCTTGGATCCTGTGCTCCAAGATGTCGAAACAGGCTCAGCTTTGACATCCGGCCAAAACGATAACTACCTTCCTAAGGTCTGATTTTCCTACGTCTGACCCACTGGCCAATCATCAGGAGAGGGGTTCTAGGTCATCTTTCCCGGGTATGTGACGTCCCCAGGTGCACCTAACGAACCAATTTTAAGAAGTCAAAAGAAGCTGGTATCACCTTGGATCCTTGGATATGGTATCACCTTGGCTCCTTGGATATGGTATCACCTTGGATTCTCCATCGATAACTTCTTCTCCAGAGCAATTTTCGAAAAAATAAAATAGCGGCAAATTGTGCGTTTGTATGGGCATATTTTTCAAATTTTTCAATTTTAGTTTCCCCATTGTGACCTGGCATATAACGCTGCATGACTCAATCGCTTCCCGCTACGTGACTCATTGCTTTCCACTTTGTGTCCCATCTTCTGGTCTGAACAGTCCTTTAATTTTCACAAATAATGGGTCATATTGTATAGTCAGCTAGCCCATTTTGACCTGTTGCACCCCGTCTTTTATTAGTCACACCCCTTTTGTTCTCATTGGAAAGTCGTGCAAACTCCATCTGAAGATGACATGCTTCACAGACTTGGAAATGAAATGCTCCGAGAAACTTTAATTTCTATGCTGAACGACATAAACACAAGGTCGATATGCTTTCTGTATTGTTTGAGAGTGGAATTCGATTGACAGCAAGCCACTTGAGCGCATTGGGAAGGGACGTTCTGAAATACAAGC
This sequence comes from Sinentomon sp. SZTP_YWyxl, assembly GCA_030068105.1. Lineage (NCBI taxonomy): Eukaryota > Metazoa > Arthropoda > Protura > Sinentomata > Sinentomidae > Sinentomon > Sinentomon sp. SZTP_YWyxl. The sequence goes on from JASGXE010015107.1 coordinate 58,558, forward strand.
ATGTGTTTTTAATCCGAATAACAACAACGTGTGAAAATAATTTTGACATAGCCTTTTTGTCATTAATTTTATGTACATATTTCTACAAGTCAATGGAAGAAATAACGAGATAATGAAAGGGACAGGAAATAGTGGGCTTTACTTTCTGGTGATCTGACTGTTGGTCATGTGCCACAGGTACAAAAGCAGTCCCTCGATTTCACAGTTATGTTGTGGTCAGGTCGTGAATAGTCTTTAATTGGTGGGTGGGCAATCATTCTTGCACCTTCCCAACACCAAGTTGAGTGTCTTTTGATGGTTTCTGTTGCCGAATCCTATGTGTCATCATTGGAATAAAGGGAAATCGAACCAAGTCTGGGCAGTTTGGCCAAAACGTAGCAACTGTGGACGAATTTTGCTGGGTTCTTGAGACGTAGGAGGCAGGATGACATTAGTTGGCATGTTAAAGTCGATTCCGTTTCAAAAAGGGATCTTGTTCGATGAATTTTCTTTATTGTGAGAAAAACATTTTCCTGGTGCTCGGAGAGTTGAAGACTGCTTTCACGTCTCCTCAGATTTTGTTTTAGGCTGCAATATCCACATCTCTGACAAAACCATACAAATGTCAAACAGAACTCGGGATGGTTTAGAGTAGGCGTCAGGCGATGAGCATCACTGGAAAAGAGACGAGAGTTTTTTCTCAGAAGCGAGGCTTGTTTACGAAGAATTTGCAACCCTGGAAAAATAGTTGTTGTACCTGCCGGGCCTGTGCACAATTTCCAACTTGTAAACAGACAGTTTCAAAATCCACCTGCCCACCTTACCTTTCAAATTTTTTAAACGAGTGCAAAAAAGTCAACGCAGAATTGTCAACAACCCTTGCTTCAGAGAGAAGACTGCCGCAGCAATAGCAATAGAAAAAGGCAATGACAAGCCAATGAGCAATGAAAGAGTTTACGAATGAAAAAGGCACAAATAACAGAAAACAAGAAAACTAACTCCACTACGTACAATCTATGTCGATTCAATGTCCCTTGGGCCAATTATTTTGATCGACAATAAACGTAGAGGGAGAAGAGGACTGGATGGATTCCACTCTTCATTCGAATGCTTTCAAGCAACAAAGTTGACAACAATGTGAAAAAATTCATTTTTAATCTTCTAAAATTTCAAGCTGAAAATTCAAAAATCATGGCATGGGTGATGGGACAATGCGAGGTGCATCCAGAAAGTTCGAGGAATTGTTTTTTTTCCCAGATCAGAGGTGTCTTATGGGTTAGGTGGGGTATGGACCTCTAATTTCCATCCCTT
>JASGXE010015108.1:0-33830 GCA_030068105.1 Sinentomon sp. SZTP_YWyxl
TTAAATCAGATAGATATTTCATCAGTGTGATCATATCAAACTTTTAACTTGATGTGAGATTTGATTTAATGTAGGAACAATGATGTCTGGGTTGTCTGAATTTTTTAAAATCGCTCTGAACTGGTGAATGGTTGGGGACTTTATATGAATAAAAATACTGATTTTTTACAAAACATCACAAAATGCTGGTTCTTATTCCAAATTCCAAAATTTAACCACACTCTTCAAAACAGTGCCATTGAAAACATGGCATTTCCCAAAGCTGCATTTCCAGTTTTGACCTTGAGAAAGAAAAACAATAATCACAAACTTGCAAAAAAAACCATGGGGTGGTCCGATGGACCACCCTGATTTTCAAAAATACCATGAGGTGGTCCATTGGACCACCCACTCAGAAATGCATCCATAAGATCTTATTTGGCTAACCAGTCTAAAATAAAGTCTCCAGGCATGGATTGAATATCAAATCAAAGAAATAACTACAAACACTGACAATCTGAATCAGAATAATGATCATTGGTACCGAATTAAAACTAATGAGAACGTATCAATATTAGGTCATGTTCCCTGAATGGCACTCTGGCAAATGATCTGAATGCTTAAAAAATGTCACTGGTGAAGGTGAATGTTCTGAATAAATAGCTGGAAGTCCGTGTAATGGTTCATCTATAAAGTGGTCCAATGGACCACCTCATGGTTTTGATTTTTTTTCTTCAAACCATGAGGTGGTCCATTTGAGGTGGTCCAATGGACCACACCAACAAACTTCACAGAATTTGCAACAGTTTGCAAAACAACATTCATGGTCCAAATAGGTAGCGTGGTGGTCCAATGGACCACCCCATGGTTTGAAAAAAAAAATCAAAACCATGAGGTGGTCCATTGGACCACTTTGCCAATAACTCAAAAATCTCCTGGGCAATTTTTTGGACCATTCAAGCCTGAACCCCCCTCTCCCTACCTGAGGCATACATGGAAGGTCGGGACTGCCATAATCCTGTGAAAAAAATATGGCCATTTTTCGACTCTGGTGGTCCATCGGACCACCCCATGGTCAAGTAAGGGTTAAGCAACAAGAAATGGCCATGCGTTGAGTTTACTCATCACAGAAACGACAAATGAACAAGAATAATAAAAAAGAACAGATTTATAATGATGCATAACAGATATGATACAGCATAGCAAGCTCATGGTAATTCCAAATTAGCAGCAAGCTATTGAAACCAAATGACCAGACGAAATGTTGACAAGTTGTGAAAAAGTGATAAACGGGCCCCAAGTTAAACAGACACGAGCAACATTTTTTTCCACCTAAAAATACTCTGCTAGATGCACATTTTCTCGCTTTCCATCTCAGATATGAAATAATGTTCAAAAGATACGAGCTTCTTTCATAATGGAAAATTCTCTCATTGTTGTCTCTGGCCGCAGGTTCCATGCCATAAATGGCTTTTTGTTTCCAGATTTTGGCCTTCGATTCCCAGAAATTGAAATATTCTTTCTCACAGGCAGACATATTTGATATTGGACGACATGAGAGTTTGGACAAAACCTTCCGAATGAATACAATAAAATCAGTCTACATTCTAATGGTCAAATCTAGCATTAACCAACAAAACGAGATCAAATTACGAATGCAGGTGCATCAAAAAGGCTTCCGTAAAAAAAAAATAGAGGTCGAACCGGTACAGGTTCAACCGGGTACGGCAACCGGTACGGGTACAGCAACCGGTACGGGTACCGGTACACATGTACCGGTTGCAACTTTTAGGGTGTGCAGAAAGCCACACAAATTGTGTCCCCAAAAATCAAAACCAAATTGAAAAATGTTGGTTTTTGACCGAGTTATTGCTGTTTGAACTTTTAAGTTTGCCTTTTCATTTTTTTTCCAGAAGCTGAAGAAATTTTGGAATGTCAGTTTCATTTTGGGTGCAAGAAATTTGTTCTAGAGACCAAATTTCCCCCCAAGCCCAACAAAGGCACATCACATGGCACTTCAATTAAAAAAAACTTCAGAGAACTTTTCATCTTTTTTCACTGGTGCAAAATGAGGGAATACACAGGAGCTGGCTTTCTATGTGAAACAACTCAACTCTTGCAATGCAAATGTCCAAATGCGTTTTTCGTCAATGCCACCAGACCTGACAAGTTGCTCAGCTAGGAAGGAAGTGGAAATAGCAGGAACTGAGGAGGGGAGAAGAAATTGTAGACGTCCAAATACCAAACAAAAGAAAGAACAAAACAAAACAAAAAATTAAAAAATAAATCCAAGCAAAAAATAAGACCACATTCGTTTTTGCGCCCACTGGAGACCCGCTCTGGAAGGGAGTGTACCAATAGTGTCAATTTCAATTTATTCTAATGTAACCCCCGGAGATTTCATGATTTTTGGTATCACGATATAAGCGAGGACCAAACATCCTGTTCTTAATACAAATGCACTTTCCTGACAAGTAGCTGCAGGATTGGACTTGCTATATGCACATATAAACTGGAAACTGACAACCGGAAATTCCATTCCTTTAACACAGTTACCATTCATGAAAATGACATGTGATGCCATCTATTGATTCAATTTTAAGTGCGTTTATTGGTGTACTGGAAAGGGGGCATTTGACTTGAAAAAGCCAGAAGAAGCAAGCATGAGAGCAGCTGAAGCAAAAAAAAGTTGGATTGGTCTTGATTTGAGAGAAGTGGGATGGGACAAAATGAAAGTGCTCTGGTTCCTGCACAATCTGATCCAAGCAGAGAGAATATTTTCGAAGTCTGACATGATGGGTTTCAGGTGCAGAAGTTTGGCGTCCTGGCACATCCAGTCGAAATTTTTCCGTGCGGGAAAAATCAATGTGCTCATGGACTTGCATGCTAAAACATTCTAGCTGAGCTGTGGGGCATGGTGCTGGTGGCCAAAAACACCCTGCAATGGGCATAAGGCTCTGACCTATGCAAAAAGGCAAAAGATAAACCGAAACACCATAGTCGCATGGCCTGGCGTATCCAGTCGAGCAAAAGCACAAATTTGTCCCCACAGGCGGTTTCAGCCGCAAAGGTGTGGCACGTCCAAACATATCCTGCCAAAGAGTTGCGTGGAGAAAAAGATGTGCGCTGCTGCCCACACATCTGTGACTCTCACTCCTCAGGCTCTTGGCACAAACTGACATGATTTTCTCTGGAGTCAGTTCTTTTATATGCATGCATGAGCCAGATGACCTTGGGCTTCAAATTGATTGGGTGGAGCTTGCGCACATCCCACCAAATCCTGATTGGTAGCCCCTCCCACAACCAAGTCCAACATTGTCTCCCAGCATATAAAAAGGGAACAGCTGGAGCAATTGTCATTCTGTTAAAGGGTGCAGAGCTGGACAGGTGTAGCTGTAGCAGTTGGCACTTTGCAATAGGGTTCTATGAACCGGTTTGCTTGGATTAGGACAAAGGATTTTTAATATTTCATTTCCTTTATAAAACGGGAAGAGTTATCCAAATTTTTCAGCTGAAATTGGTATTTCAGCTGAAAAATTTGGATAACTCTTCCCGTTTAAGAGAAACTTCAATTTTGTTCATCCCACTGAATTCCTGGTAAAAAATCAACCAAGATTGATGTGCCACACTTCTATGTTTGCATCCCTAAAAATCAGCAAAAAATCGTAGCAACTTGGGTTCCAACCGGTACAGTACCCGGTTGGATTTCCAAATGGGTACCGGTCTGGGAACAAAATCAAACCGGTACGGGTTCAACCGGGTACTGTACCGGTTCGACCCCTAAAAAAAAAACAATTCTCCACTGAGACTTTTTCGGTTGTCTCCAAGCCTTAAAGGAACAGACAGGAAGCGAAAAAACAGGTGGACAAAAAATGGTTCCAGCTGGAATAAGTTTTTTTCAACAAAAGCACAACGTATGCCCTTAGAAAATATTTTTTCCATCATATGCAATGATACACGGAGGCAGGCCAAAATATGCCATAACGTGTCTCACTATGTGTACTTTAGCTCCGAGGAGGACACACAATGAGAAGGAGATAAGCACCTGTCATGAATGATTAGTCCGTGAGGAACGTGCACAACCAGGACAAGTGAATAAGTTCTCATGAATATGGATATCACAACCAACACAAAACAATTCTGAACATTGGGAACATTGATAGGCCTGCAAAGATAAAGAAGAAGAAAAACACGTATTATTATGCTGATGATTCTCCATTCAGTTCAAAACTTGGCAACAAGATTTGAAACTTGTTTTCCGTGGTAGCTTCAATGGTGCCATCACATCATTCATGTGACTCCGCAAATATATTTTTCAGCCAAAAAAACGAGACTTTGGATAAAAATAATTTTACGTTGAATTTGAAATACTGAGGAACGAGAGGAGAGGATGGTAATGTTGATTAGAGAATATCAAGGGAAAATAGGCATAAGTCGAAGTTATATTGAAGAGATTGTCCCACTGAGGTATTTATCAGGCAGGTCCCAAAGTCAGCAAAAATGCAATTTGGAAAGTGATGCAAACAACCTGATTAAAAACCTGACCTGATTTAAGCCAACCTGACAAAATAGCTAATCTGTTTAAAAAAACCAATCTGATAAAAAAGTAAACCTAATTAAAAAAAAAAGCAAACCTCAAAAAACCTACCTAACCTGATTAAAAAGTCATCCTGATGAGAAAAGCCTGCCTGATAAAAAAAAGCCAGGCTGATATAAAAATTAAACCTGATAAAAAAAGCCAACCTGATAAAAAAAGCCAACCCGATTAATAAAAAAGCCAACCTGCGACAAAAAGCCAATCTGATAAAAAAAGCCAACCTGACAAAGAAAGCTAATTTGACTGAAAATTGCAAGAACACTCGCACATCACCACATCAAGTGTAACGCATGCAAATGGCAATTCCTGTATTGTGCAGTTGTGTTTGCATCATTCCACACATCATTACCTGCCCCTATAAATATCATTTTGTTTTAGTTTTACTCTTTCCAGAAAATCCGACGACTTCTGCTGTAAATCAAGTGGAAAATTTACTGTTTTGCTAACCTGAAGGGGGCAATTAGAACTTTAGCATCGCACAGTGTTATGGTAAAATCGGAATGATCGATAGCTTGATGGAATGATAAAATCGTCGTCCGCAACATCAGAAGAGTCGATGTTTGGTTATACCCGAAAGCAGCGAGTGCAATTTTGTGCAAAATGTCACAAAATAAAAAAAACCTGATTGGGCTCACCTGTTTCTCCTTTTCTCCAAAGAGGTGCATGCAACCGTGACACCAAACAGCATCCCCGTCATCCCCAAAGGCACCATATCTATCATCAGAGAGATCAATTTCATTGAAAGGCTTCAGAGGAAAGAGATGATGATAGGATCTTGCCAGATGAGGTGCTGAGATTAAAGTTAGACCACAAATTCTACATTCGGTCGGAATTTCACAGTAGCTGCTGCCACACTGAGGACATAAGTAACCACCGTATTTAAGAGAACTGTCTTCTGGAGAATCAATATGACTGAAAGGAAGAAAAAAAAAATGAGTTTCCAATGATGGAGTTACTGAAAAATGGGCTTATTATGCGTGCATAAGCATTTGCAATGATGACGACAACGAGGTAGGCAATCATTTGGAAAGGATGTCATTGCAACAAACCATTTCCAAGCCTCTTTGCCCAGCCATACGAGCAAGTGCTGAAAGCATCAAATGAGGCAAATGTGATAACAGAAAAGGAGGGAGAGCGAATGTTCAGTAATTTACTATGAGAAGAGTGCCACTATTATGACCACAAGATCTGCAATCAAAGGTTCTCCGGCTCAGTTTAAGGGTTCAGAGGATTTCGGAGTTCCTGCACTGCGGGACAGGTAGGAAGACGGAAATCAGCAAAGGTAAGGGACCAGCACAACTGACACATAAAGATGATACCATAAGAAACACACTTTTCTAAAACATAACATGATGTGGACACTTTTCTGAAACATAACATGATGTGGAACACCAGGAAGCCCTGCCATTTTACAGAGACAATAATTTCCCTATTTTTCCAATACTTTTTTCCAGAGTGGATTCATGATTTTCCTGAACAGATGCAGAGAGGGATGGGGTCTTTTGTTTGGTCCCCAAAGTGGTTCCAGGGACACACCATTAGGAGGGTCAGTTTCGGGCACAGCACTTTAAAATCTCAGCCAGGGATGGGTAAACGTATAAAACTCCACGTATAATACGTACGTATAATACGCGTAGAAAACGTATAAAACCTAAAAGTCGAGTGATACCTCATTTTTTGCAGAAAAAGCTGCTCTTTAACATGCTAGGATTCTTTTTATTTCATTTGAATAATGACAAGAATCACCAATGAAAGAAGAAAAAAAAAACAGTTAACCACTGAAGCCCCGAAATTGTTTTCAAGTAAGCCCTACAAGATTTTATTTCCACAAACTACTGTAAAATGCATTTGTAATATATTTGCACCGACCTTTAGACAGATTCTGCTGCTGAATTGGCATTCCTCAATCACACCCATGTGGTTAAAGAGAGAAGTGCAGAGAAAACTTAAAATGACATTTAGGAGAAGGCAAAAAACTAACCACACTTGGGGACCAGGTAGGTACCTAGTTGAGCAGGAAATGGTGGCAATGAGAAAGTGTCAAAAAACCAATCTCATGTTTGGTCTCCTTCTGAAACCCCCATTTAAAAGGGAAGCTTGTACCAAGCGAAGGTGATATCAAACATCCTGACTGCTGGATTCTATCTGAAGTAGCCTATCCTAACTGATAGGGCCAGTTCAATATTCCTACTCCAATTCCCTTCCTGGTCTGAAGGTCAGGAGGCCCAGATTTCAGCTATCTGCAGAAAAGAAACTCAGCAGTGACAGCCAGTTGAGTAAGTAGAAATCACGACCTTTGAAACCACCTTGCTAATGCTTAAGGCATTGGAGTGAAAGCCCAGCATATTCATTCATAATAAGCATATATGACTAGCCTACGCCAAAGCCATTACCTATTACTTTCTTTTTATAATTCAACACGAATCATCTATGCTTTGACATTGCAAATATGAATGCATTTCCGTAAATCATTTAAACACATCGGATCATAGAAATACGGGACTGCTGGCTGAAAATGTGGTCCAGGAACAAACGAACCAACATTGACTGAAAATGCTTGCAGCAAGATTGTGTGGCTGAAAAACTTTCAAACAAGATTAGCAGAGCGCATGGCCGAAAATCTGGGACCCACTACAAATGTTGGAAAACACAACAAAAAGTTGATCAAAATCCAGCCAGATAGATGCAAGCAAGAATCCCGCTTTGGACAGGAGTGCGAAATCTGGCATTATTTGGACAGCTTTATGGTTCATCAGCAGAGCGAGGGATCCAAGCCCCAAGGATTTCCAATATTCTCAAGGAAATGGATATTTTTCTATATTTTTTCCTCAAACTGAAAATGCCCAGAACAATTTTATGTGCCATAAGAAGGAGTAACTCATTGCATGCCACAGGCCAAACACCACAACAGTGCCCCTAACATGCAAGTAGCAGTATGAGGAATTAATGGTAAAGGGGCATGTAGGCTGGTGATGGTCAAATTCCAGCATAAGAATGCGTCAGCACACACCGGTGCTGTGGCTTCCTGCCCAGAAGTTGGCCAAGATAATTTTGAATTCTTGAACAGGTCTGGCAAATGTGGGGGTTGTTGAAAGAATGTCGACGCAGCTGCTTTTTGCAACAACAGTGCCCACCACAGCACTGTCGTGTGTCAAAGCATTGTCCATTCTATAGGCCTATGCCCTCAATTCCAAATTATGAACTGGAGTGTAAAACAATTAATGTAGGTCCTATTCAAATGTTTTCAGAAGCGATTATTTTGCAAATTGCAGCACCCTAGCATCATTGGCCCTAGCTGGGGTAAGAATTTTTCAACTTACTCTCATGGCACAGTAGGCCATCCTTGTGCATGTTTTCTCTGCAGGGCAACCTGTAGACATTTTCAATCTCCACCGTGTTTGTGATGAAGAGGCAATTTAGCGCAAAGGAAATGGCACTACTTACGTTCCTTGTTTTACTAGACACATAGCCTACAGGCTTTGTTGCAACGTTGTTGGACATGGTTATTGACAGTGATCCCGTATGAATCTTTCTGAAAATTTGCCAAAAGTCTGCTGTGTGGCAAAAACTGTCAGCAGAAGGAAAGCCATCATTTCAGAAAAAATACAACGTAATAATTTCTTCTGTTAATATTACCGTGGTTATAAGCAGTGTTCGGCATTGTGAATGGATCAGCAGGCGATGCGACCACACAGAGAGGTTAAAAAACAGTCACAGTTTTATTTCTTGCGCACTTTTGTTTTTTAACCTCTTATCGTGGTGGCATCGCCTGCTGATCCAAAGCCATTATTTTAGATGAACAAAAATCTAACAATGCAATTTGATCTGTTATTATTATCCCTTCCTGCGATCTTCATCATTTCAGGTTTAATTCCTCCTACACTGCACTGAGTTGTGAAATAACTTCAGAATTGAATTCCTTGTTAAATTCCACCCTCAAGTCATGTGTCACACATGTTAAATTTTTGCACACGTATAATACGTACGTATAAAACACTTTTATACGTACGTATAATACGACGTATTATACGTAGAAAACTCGCGTATAATACTTAAGTATTATACTTACCCATCCCTGATCTCAGCATGCATTAATTTTGGCATTTTCTCCTGAAATTTCCGGACTTTTATAGTCCTAGAATTACAGATTTTCAGGATTTCCAGGTTTAGCAGAGGAGCATAAGTGCATCGAAATGATGGTACCCATAATGATTTAGATTTTAAGGTTATTGTGGAGTACAGACTTCATGGTCATGGCTTGCAGGAAGGAGTGGATTGTAATGCAGAAAAAATATCTGCAGTCTGGACGGAATCTAAAACACATACTTCTGGAATCATGTTCTGGAATGCTGCCCGTCAGACCTTGTATCCATCTGATGCCAAAATGTATCAGAATAAAAATTGTTGTACTCACCGCTCACACCAGTTCTAATCTGTGTGATCTGAACCAAACTACTGATTTTTGTTCCAAGTTTTTTGGATGTTTCATTTTGATTTCATGTGAAAAATGGTCCCTGCAAAGCGAGCAGGATTGAGACAGTCAGATAAACTTGGGGAAGGCCTGATTTGTTACCCTGACCCCCGCAATCCGTGAGGGTCAGATGTGGGTACACTGCCTCCTTTAGTAAGCCACAGGAAGAGAACATCGGTCTGGGACCCTTAACCGTGAATTGAAAAAATTGAAGAGAATCCAAAGAAAGGCTGCTTGCTTTCTCTGTGGTAGATATACACCATTGGATAGTGTCTAATCTATGCTGGAAAACCTTGCGTTGAATTCCCTGGCTTCGAGCAGAAAAATCTCAAGACTGTGTTGTTTATTTCTTGGATTAAATAATGTTGGTGGTTGGTCAATAATGTAAAAGAGTTTTTAACTCCTGCAAGCTACTTGGGGAGGCATGACCATGTTTTTAAGTTCCGAGCACAAAGATCCTGCAAGGATGTTGGATTATGTTCATTTGTCACTAGAACTGTCGATGAGAATGTAGGAAGGTGCTGAAACTTCTGTCAATCTGTGGCAGAAGTTTCAGCACCTTCCTACCGACCTGATATGCCGACCACAAATTCACACTACCTGCTCAACAGTTTCATTCATCCCTCCCATCATCCAGCTCAAAACTGCAGAGAGAGACCAACCCCACAGTGAAAAGTCACTGAATCACATGCTCAATTTTCCAGCTCACCATCTCTATCACAGCAGAAATTGAAACACTCATCCGACACCATCCAACAAACCCAAGCCAAAGACCAAGTTCAATACATATATCCAACTATCTGTTCTGAAGTCATTTGGCACTAATTGCGAACTCAATACGAAGCAAAGCAGCAAAAATCCAGACAGTGAAAACCGTACAGCAGGTGTTCATCCCAATGATATTCTAGCTCTCACATAAAGACACTGTCTGGTTTACCTGATTTTACATGCACCACCATGTCCCCCACTTGATGCCCACAACGGTGAAAACTTGCAGCGTTCGTTCAAGCTGAAAGACGAGGCTGTACTTTTGTTCCCACTGCCAGCGGTACCTACCACCCAACACAAACCGATCAAGGCCCACAAGCGGCACAAGCTGAACATCCCCATCCACCTGAAAATCTCGACGATATTGGAGAACAGTCATTTTTCTGAGAAAAAAACATTTGCCGATAGATCATCAATCATGCAATAGCTTAAAAATTTATTTAGATGCTTTCGCATTCGAGTCCGTAACTTCTAAACCATATGGAATTTCAGAAAACAGATTACACCAATGTAATCAGCAGAGTTTCGGAATAAAATCTCCTAAGAAACTGTTTTTATAATTTTTTGACAATCTGAACGTTTCCCCCCCCCCCCTTGGGAGCTCTCCGGAGAAGTTTGTTTTCTGAAATTCAAAATTGAACTCTGTCATCATTCTGTTAGTGCCAAGGTTGATTTTCAGCTATGAAGAAGTCATTTGTCGCCTGCTGAGGGGTTTTACAAGAAACGGAAGCTTTTGTCCCATGTTAACAACAGGAAGCAGCAAACAAAAACATTCTTCTTCAAAATGAAAACTCACCACATGCAAAAAGCAGGCCCAGCTGTCAAGCTACCTTCTTCTTTGGTCTCTTTTCTCCATGGAAATCCCATCTTGATTAAAGATGCTTCCGAATTAAGCTCTGCAGGTGGTGGCCTTGCTTGATTGAGAACAAGCTCTTTCAAATGAACATCGTCGAGTGGTACTGAAAACTCGCCACCTGTCACTTCTGCTATTTTGCTCAAAATTCGTATTTCAGCAGCCAAGCCAATGACCGACACCCTGATATTGTGCAACTTCAATACCTGTGCATTTAATGGGAAAACAGGCCAGTTTTAGTCCATAGAATAAAAGCCTTCAAGGGATCTACAAATATTACATCAGAGAGAAAAAAAAGTCTGACACTCACGTGACATACTCGACATTATGAATAAGTTGCATAAAATTACCATCAAAAGAGATTGGCGATTCTTTTATGAACTGGCAAAAGTCTAGGTAGGGCCTACCTCGAAGTCACATCACATTTTCAGGTGACAAATCTGGTTGGTCTGCCGCGTCCAAATTCAAATTCAATTACAAATGGTGAGAAATGGCTAAGAATGAATCATGAATATGGTAAGGTCATGGTCTCAGCAACAAACGTCACAATTCAGGCAAGGATAATAGCAATTATAAAGAACCAAATTTAATGAAAATCTGAGTTGTTCAGGCGAGTTACTCTAATGCTTAGTTTAAATTTCACGTAATAGCTACCCATAAAACTGGTGAAAAGAGTCACTATCCGAAAACTGTCACTTCCTGGATTATTTTGCCAAACTGCCAATTCCTGGCCTTGCTCAAAATGAGAGTTCATTCACTTTTTTGCAGTTTCAGTCCAACCTTGTGGCCATGCTGATCTTAAAGTGCAGTCGATTTCTCTGATTTTGGCTATTTTCCAATTGCTGGCCTCGTTCAAAATGTGAGTTCATTCGCCCTTTTTCCAGTTTCAGTCTTACCTTGTGGCCGTGCTGATTTTACGAGAGCGGTCGATTTCTCTGATTTTAGCCAATTTCCAAGTCATGGCCCTGTCAAAACTGTTACTGAAAACTGGATTTTTGGGTAGAGCTGTCTGAAAACTGAGATGCCTGTGGAAATTTTTAAATATCCACCCTGTACCTATTACATATGGTCAGATAATAAACTCAACCTCCAAAGTGTCTTCAATTGAGCCAGGATCACAAGTGGATAAACTGCCGTTTATGAAGAGCACCTCTTTGCTGGAGTGAGGTGCAATTTTTTTCAAACATGAAACAGCCAATTCCAGTGCATTCTGAATGGATTGCTCCCCCGCACATGGAAAGCTGGAAATCTTGGTTAAATTCTGAAAGTAAGAAATTTATCGGAGATTTAACAAAATGTTAGCGCAAGTAAACCTTCGTTTGTTACATCACCAACAGGAAGGAGCATCGTCAAGAAATGGACTCCCTCACTCCGGATTATCCCTAATCCTCCGACAAAATTGCTGCCGAATGAAAGACATGGATTCCTCATCAGTCATCACCAATTTTGCTAATCTACTTGAAATTGGATTATCATAGCAGTGTTAAATGAGATGTACCCAGGTCATGGATCCATCCTCACCAAACACCAGGAAACAGGGAACAAAAAAATCCCACAGAAGAAAATGTTGCATTGTAGCATGGATGGGATAAGAGCATCATTGCATTTGCCGGCCCAAAAAAACATTGATGAAGTTGTTGATGAGAATTGACATTGTTGATGAGTGAACCTACAATAAAAAGGGAGATTGGATTGTCCAATCACAATCAGAGCATTCACAGAATGTGTCACAACAACTGAAGACTGATGTTCTGGATGTGGAATCCACTAAGTTCTGCACCTGTTTCAATTTAACAAATCTGCAAGTTCTGTCATTGTTGAGGCACCAAAATTGATTCCTTGAGGGTGATGGTGGGCTGACTGAGAAGCCAGGTTTGTGGCTTCGCTCATACAACAGTGTTAGAAAATAAACAAAATGGCGGCTGATCAAATTCCCCAAAGAACACAATTTTGTTTCTGTCTCTCCCTCTCAACCTTCATCAGTTGCCACATGAGAGGGGGCCGAGAAGGTTGAGAAGGTCGAGTGGGATAGACAGAAACAAAAATGTGTTCTTTGGGGAATTCAATCAGCGACCATTTTGATTATTTTCTATTATTGGCCAGGTCCAGGCTTTTGGGCTTTTTGCATTGGAGACAGTTCTTCCAGAAGACTTAACCGGCCTGGCTGGACTTGAGCTCTGAGTTTTGAATGTTGATCAGTTAAAGATGCTGGCTTACCCTGGAATGGTGCTTAAATGCAACTTTCTTTCATGCAACAGTGTGTGTGATTGTGTACATGGAGAGCCATTGAAGACATGCGGTATCAATAATTGTTTCAAGTCATTAATTGTTTGGCTTAGGTTACGTCCTGCAACCGATGGACCCCTGTTATTTCAATCATTAATTTATTTTATTTGGCCCACGTGGGCAATAATTACCTAACTTATTCACAGCTGCAGGTGAATTTGTAGACACCAAATTTCTGGTCATGTGGGCTGGAGTTCTAACAATAAGTAGTCTAGAAAGAAAATCAGCTTTCTTGGGTCGATGGATGAGGTACTGCTGAGAGGCCATTGGTGTTGAAAACTCGTTGCAGGGCGAAGTGGGCCAGAGGTGTATGTATGTGGCAAAAATTGTTGTCTTTTGCATGTTGTTTGGATAGTTCTCTTTGGATGCTGAAGCTGATACCCGCTTTATAACATCACTTCTGTAGCTGCTTGATGCCACCTTTTGCTTCACCTTCCTTCATTGTGTACGGAGGGGCTCCATCAATGTGGTTGTGGTATCCTCTGATTACAGGAGTGGCATACTGGCATGACTTGCTGTTCAGGTAGTGGTGAATTATATTGTGTCTTTATATTCATTTTGCAGCCAGGACTGTCTGATTTTCTGGATCAGGACACCTAGAGAAGGCACGCAATCTTCAAATAATTTTGATTCTTTCCTCGATGTTGATGGAGACATCGAGGGGTTGAATGGAGTCTTCATCAGTGAGCAGCTAGATCAGGAGAGGATCATTCTCATTTTGAAGATTTCCTAGAATGGTTTGTGGGTTACCTACCTACACCAGCTAGGTACCTATGCATGGTGAGTGAGTTGTTCAAAAATAAGTGAGCATGAAAATACAAAAATGAAGATATTAATTTGTAGGACCATATGGGAGAATTTTGGCCTGCTTGCAGAAGGTATTTTAAAATGTGAAATAGAACGCTCGTATTCCCCATTGCAACTCACCCTCAGGTGCAACTCATTAGTCAATTCAACAAAGAGATGCATATTTCGCAACAATGGAAAAGGATTCAGTGTTGTAAATAGAAATAAAATTTTCCCAACACAAATCTGTGCATTGAATTGGTTATTGGGTGACACCTGAGGGTGAGTTGCAATGGGGAATACGGCCGTCTCGGCCGTATTCAGAATGTTTTCATGCATCAGGTGCATTCATCATCAAGTCATCATGTCGTTCATAGTCCTTTGTTTATATCCACTGCCTGCATTAACTTCGAGCTCGGCCTGAGTTTGTCGGGGAACTGCTCACTTCATAGTAAAAAGATCTTTCAAATGATGGGTTTCAAAAAGACCACTTGGTTCTTTGTTTTCAATGATTTGTTTAAAACATAAACCTTTCTTAGGAGACATTTCACAAGCCAACAAAGGACACAATCAATGTGTGTGCGTACAGAGAAAATGTTGTTGGAATACATAACTCCCCATTGCCTACCAATTTAAAATTCTTATCCAGCCTTCATGCAACTGCAAGACCCAATTGCACTGATGAACGATCCAGGCAATCCTTACATGCATACACATACCTCAAGATGCTTGCGGGGATTTCCTGCCAAATTGGCAACCTTCTCTGCCCGTTTGTTTCGGCTAACAATAAATCCAATTTGGCTGATTGGATTTTGGTCAAAAAATTCTTGAACAAACCCCTCAAGAATCTAGTAGGTAGCAGAGAAATAAACAGAGAAAGAACAAAAAAGATAGATATCAATCCAAATGCATCAGGTGGGAGACTCCAATGCTGAAAATAAGTCCACAAGAAATGTGAAGCTCAGAGTGAAGACACAAAGCCTGCTACACACACAACTTGCAGCTCTGTTGCGTTCTACGAGTGCCAGGATGTCTGAAGCCAGGCAGACAGGGACCATTTTATCTGACTTTTCCAAGCTTTCCAGGATCAACATTGAAAGTGGATAGAAAAATGGGCTATTGTGGTTGAGCCAATAATTCCACTGATGAGCCATGAACTGGGCCGTGCAACTGGAATTAGTGCACACCGTTTCAAGCAGAAATCCAGCCATAAAAGGTGAATATTCTCCATAAAAATACTCGAAAGTGACTTGCACATATCCTAGAAATTTTGCAATGGGTATGGCAAAAGAAGGCTGCAACTGCTCCTGCTTTGTCGAGACGAATGATTTTTTGTCGGGTTAGCAGATCAGGAAAACATGAAAGGCACGGCTCATCTTGGGGTTCATTCTTTTCAATCTTGGGGTTCATTTTTTTCAAAGTGTCGAATAATTATTGTGCAGGAAACAGCTCTGACAAAATCTATTCTGCTGGGATCTCCATCTTATTGGAGAAGGGGTGCCCAATGCATGTTTGTTAGGGGCCCGATACCTTTTCGGAAAATGATCTTTACCAATAAAACTTTCTTTAAAATACCAACCTACTCATTGGTAAAGAGGCATCCGACCTGCTATTTTGGTAATGAAAATGACACTCCCTCTGACATTGTGTACCGCAGGCATAAACAATTTCACATGAAATGGTGCGGCAAAAATATGTCATCGAAAAACATATCCATTCCAGTCAGGGATGGCATAGGTGTTGGGGGTTACCCCTCTCTGAAGCAAGGCCTGGTAATCACAACTGACAACCCCCTTATGTGAATAACAAAATTCGTGTATTTTACCACATTCATGGAAAACGGACTTCTTCCAATTTCAGTTGTTGTTCTCAGTATGCATTTAACCCTAAATGGAGTTCTGCCATTGAGCGTGAAACACACCATCATGCACGAAAAAACATTAACAACTACCGGTCCGACATTCATTCTCATTATTACCAAGATCAAATAATTGGTGGATCAAGCAAACAGGCCCTACAACTCAACATTTCTATCAAATGGCTGACTAACAAACCTTTAATACACACTTTTGACGCGTTGGTCGAAAATCCTGTTGTTCCATGTTCTCTGAGAGATCAATTATTACGAAAACATAACGCATCATGCCAAGCCTGATGGTGCCCTGATGTTCTTGCAAATAACGACGCTTCTCACGATGAATGATCTCATTGACAGAGTACTCGACAAATCCTGTTTCATCCTCTGATATTCTTTCCCTTTACATGAAAATGAAGAACATTTTACAAAAATGTTTTAAAAATGGTAGCCACTGAAGCACTGAATACCTCGATAAGCAAAGCATCATCAATCAGCAAGAAGCTGATGTCACTGAAAATGCTGAATGCACACTTTGGTACATATTGATATTTTTTACCCCATGAACCAGATGGAGTTGAATTGAACCAGCTTTACAACCTGTTGTACCAAAACACAAGGTTCGGGAAAAGGGAAAAATGTCATGTTAACCGGTCAAGCCCGAGCGCCGTGCATTTACGTCCGCAAAAAAAAAACAAACCGCGTACGAGCGACGTAGATAAACGTCAAGACCGGCATGATGTGATTGTACGGACGACGTAAATAAATGTCGGCATGGGTATTCCATTTTCAAGGGGTTTGAATTTAATTACGGAATATCAGCACCACTCAAAAATATTCACAGCCGGAAAGAGGAAAAATCCGCGATTTAGCAGACGTTTATTCCGCCAAAATCGGTCCAACCGTTTTCAATCAGCGCACTTTTCAAATTTCCCGCTTTTTTCTCTCAGGTTCCTGTTGGGCTGTTGAAGGCGCCTTTTTTTCGCGATCGCGCGACATCTGCCGCCCGCCGAAATTTGAATTTTCGGGCGGTTGAAAGACGCGCGATTCAGCCGACGCTTGTTTCACGTGAATTGTTGCATTCGTTCAGAAATGGCGTCGCATTGAAATTTCCTGTTTTTTCCAGTTTTTGCTCAATTTTGATGCGGTTTGAAGCGTTTTGTGGGTATCTTGGCCGTTTTTTTTTTGTGCGGAGGTGTTTTTTTTTGTTGAAAACATTAAATTATAGGCGATTTTAATGACACAGAGCAGAAATCTGGCTTGAGTGGGCATGAAATGCATGCATTTCCGATTTTTCCGTTTTTCGAAAATCCTTGCAGATACTATTAATTCCGTCAGGGGCGACATTCCGTGTTTCCGAAACGCGCTGAAAAACATTTTAAAACCAGAATTCGCAATTTCGGGCTTGACCGGTTAAATTACTCCAAAACAAGGTTTTATGTGACAGGCCAAATTTGGCCCTTTCTGGGAAATTTGGTTTTCATTTTGTGACCCTGACCAGCTCTTATCTGGCATCTGCACAATGAACTTTTTTTTTAAATAATTCTTGCATTTTGACAGTAAAACTAGAAGGAAAATATTTTTGAAGAAGCTGGACATTCTCCAACCTTAAAACCTTTGCATTTTGACAGTAAAATTAGAAGGAAAATATTTTTGAGGAACCGAGCGGTGCCTTTTTGTTTTCTCAGTACCTGGCCGTCTGTCTTTATTTATTTATTTGGTTATTTTCGCCATCTCGGGAAAGGTTTTTTGGAAACCTTTCCAAAGGTCTGTCAGAAAATTTTCAGAACTTCAGAATCCAATAAAATGTGGTTTGAAAACTGAACAGATCTGGGTGTCATGACTTGGTGAAAAGTTTGTGTTGTCTTGCAATGAGGGTTCCCACCTGTCCTAACAAGTAGGCCTAGGTAAACAGAAGTTTGTGTTGTCTTGCAATGAGGGTTCCCACCTGTCCTAACAAGTAGGCCTAGGTAAACAGAAGTTTGTGTTGTCTTGCAATGAGGGTTCCCACCTGTCCTAACAAGTAGGCCTAGGTAAACAGATATTTTGATTTTTGCCCATGTTTGTTTTTATTTTTTATGAAATTTGTCCCTTCTTTGTGAAATCATCCAGTTTCGGCACCTTCGTCCTTATTAACCTTCTTCTTGGGTGCAGGCTTTTGTTCTCATTGGAAGCTCTGCACAGTGTGGCACTTTTTGGGGGGACCTATGAAAATTTGGAGTTTAGATTTGAAAATTCTTGTTTTCCGTTTTCTATGGGTACCTACATGAGAAGAGTACCTAAACGATGCTTTTTTTCGCTCAAGGTACATATTTCTCATGGTTCATCTGCATGGTTTTCAAGTTATAGCTGCATTTTAAATTGGCAGAACATTTAGCGGTACATACATAGTTGAAAACAGCAGAAAATCTGAAAATGATAGGTACTTGATCATTTCTCAGATTTCTGAAAACAATTTTCCGTAAAATGGGAAGCACTTGAATTGATATCTTAGTGCTTTTCACGGTAGAATCGTGAAAAAAGCACCATTAAGTGCGTCAAATGTCATGCCGGAACCAAGTGACAGAGTCAGATTTTGCTTTTTTGCTTGCTTCTGGAGTTTCTTCTGCAGGCTGTTATTTCCAAAAGCTGCATTTCTAGCACTTTTCCGGCTCCGTCCAGTTTCGAGGTTGAAAATCAAAAGCATGGCAAGAAAGTTAGCCTTATTCAAGAAAGTGAGCGAGAGATAGTGACTGCTTTCTTCAAATATATACAAAATTTCATCATGATAATACATTTGGCGCATGCAGAAACACAAGCGAACAAGTGAAGAGTTTGAGCAATGAAAAATTTCGCCCTTTCCACATAATTAATTTAGGTGCCTGCCCTGATCTCAAGGGACTTTCAGCCTTTTCCCTTTTCCTTTTCATCTGCAACTCTGGATAGTTGTGATTTCAACGAGGCCATGAAATTACCTTTTGAAATTATTTGAATAATATTGAAATTATTTTGCAGACTGGCATTGCCATGAACTCTCGTAATCTAGTACCTACCTGCCCACCTAACACAGGTAACCAGCTATTCTCAATTCCTTGATTTCTGATTTGGAACGGTGAGGCAAGAATGCTATATTTCATCCTTTTGCAGACCACAGTTTCCTTTTGCCAATCAATTTAACAAGTTAAGCTCATATGTGCTATAATGCTCAATTGCTGTGTCTTTTTTTTTCTTTTCGAAGTTCTCGATGTCCAGCAACAGTGTGCTGTTGTGGGTAACTTTTCGGGCAGGCATTTTTAAATGGAAGCTACAGAAGCTCAAAATTAGCAAGAGTCAGGTCCAGGGCAATGATAATCCAGTGCAATTTGGCTTGCACATGACGAGAGAAAGAAGCCCCCAGATGAAGTGATTTTAACAATTAAAAACGGTAATTGACAAATCGACAAATTACTCATATTGGTGCACAAACAAATATATCAGTTGAGGTTAACAGAGTTCATTAGGTACATGAGTAGTGTTCTGATCTATTTTGGCAAAAAAATTATTGAGGCAGATGGGACACATGGAAATGGGTTGAAATTTTTGCTGGAAATGGGTTGAAAATTTTGCTGTCTTTGTGAGTTAGCCAAGAGCCAAGACAGCCTTTTGATTATCTGAAGATATTTAGACAGCCAAGAAAAATCAATGCCTGCATGCAAAAGCAAATATTAATGTCAGAATAGAATAGGCACCCTTAGACCCTTTTGGCCAAATGACACCTTCAAAGGGAAAACGTGTTGATGAAACTTACCAGGTTTTCTCATAACCTGTTTCCCACCTATATTCTTTTCCATCATCCGCCATTGAAGAACGCTATAGGTGGGTTATTTCTTCCTCACTTTAAGCTGACCCTTTTGAAAATTCAAGTATGGATGACACATGCACCACTAGAGATACCTATGTGAATTTTAACATTGGTTGGATTGTATGTACCAACCTAAGCAAACACTTTAGGCACAAACAACAGTAAATTTGTAAGCTTAAGAAAACAAAAATGAGAATTAGGGAATGAACAGTTTTGGTCTCGGAAAGATAAATGCCAGTTTCTATTTTTCTTTTTTTTTTATCGGATATTCTTACTTCACCTTCAGTGCTTGAACAGATTTACTAAATTCATTTATTTGACACCAGTCTCAAATCAAATCTGATATTCTCTTGGTGATGAAATAAGACAAATACTTATCAAAATTCCTCAAACTATGATGTGCAAATAGGCAGGAGGAAGTGTCCCTCTACCTAATTTTCTTCTTCTTCCTATTTACATGGGCTGGGATTGTCGAAACACTGTTTCATTGAGAATTGTTGCTTTAAACTAGGAGATTGCGTCCTGGTGGCAAGAGTCCTTGATGGGTCCAATGGGACTGCAATAGTGAATTGAGACCAGCAACAAGAACGTTTGTGATGGAGGTCAGCATTGCTTATGAGTAAATGGCAGTTTTTTTAACTCTACTTTGGGTTGTGTTCGTTATGTTGGAGAAGGAATCAACCAAAGACAGGGAAAGGTCTGTGTGGTCTAAGACTGTTCCTGGTTCGGCAGGAGAAGAAAAAGAACTGTCAATCAACAGGACAGATGGTGTTTGTTCATCAAAGAGCTAGCCTGGTAAGTGGGCCCTAAAGAGAAGGTTCGTTGGCAATAAAAGGGGAATTGCATCAACAACCTGGACTGATATACCACCTTCCCAGTGTCAAAGGAAGGCTCTAATGAGAAATAGTGTTTAAGTAACTGAAACAACATTGAAAGGATGAAATATTGTTCCATTTGAGCTCTAGTGTTAATTATTATTTTGTTAACTTGCCTACTGTTTTTCTCTATTTCCTGATGATAAAAATAGACATAAGGATTGAAACTTTTTAGAGGGCAGGGCACCCACTGGAATGTGGGGCACCAAAGTCAACGACAGGGCAAGGCCCTCAATCAGGAGGGCATACCTACCGAGGGAGATTAAGGGGGGCACTTGTGGCCCCCCTAACCAATTTTAGGGGGGCCACTTGTGGCCATTGACCACCGAAGTGTGAAGCGGGGTCTGTGGGCTGTTTCAGCGGGGTTCCAATGAGCAGAGTGCTGGCTGGGGATTTGGGGGATGACAGCGCTCACAAAAGCTGGATGGCTACCATCACATCTCAAGCCTTGTTTTGTTGGGAACAACTAGCTGCCAATAACAAGATATCAAAGTGGTGCTAGACATCCTGGGCTTGCCATCTTTTCAACCATGGTCATTCATTTGCAAGTGAGCAGAGGTCAGAAGTGCACGCATTTTTGGAGAGGAGGGGGCCCATTTTGGGCAGGGGGCGCACATTCAATGCAGGAGGGCGCACATTTAGGGCAGGGGGTGCCTGTTCAGGGCAGGAGGGCTCCCCTTGTGAAGGCAGGGCGCTGCGCCCTTTGGGCCCTCAACACCAAAGGGAATGTTAAACCTAAACCTGCTGACTGCCGTCCTGACATAAAATATTTCCAACTGCCCCAATACCAAAGTAAACAACAATGTCCAGCAAGCACAACAACACGTGTTCGTATATGAAGCATATTTTTTTCCCAATCCACTTCCGCATGCGCGTCTCTGATTGGCTGTTGGGAATTCCAGCCAATTTCAACATCCAATTTTCAAAACCTAACTAACCTTAACCAAACATAACCTATTCCCTAACTAACCCTATTGACCTACCCTAAGATTGTTGCGAAGGCAAACACGCAAACACAAATGGCAAAAAGCGGTGGCAAGGCAAAAATTAGAAAATTGATGACGTCACAAATTGAGGCGACGTGATTGGCTGTTGCGATGCTGCTGTCCGCGGAGGTGAATTGGAAAAAAAAATTATGCGCACAAGAATATGATGTACCCTTGGATGTGAATGTGCATGCGCCACTGTAATTTTCAAACAATTTTTTGTGAAAATTTTTGTGAAAAATTAAAAATGTGCAGGAAAAAAAACAACAAGCACCTCTGTCACAGCTTAAAATCAACATCAACAATACATGAATTGCCATTTAGGACATTGAAAGCCACAAGACATGTTCGAGAAATAGGTAATCAATGAAAATTCTTTTTTTTTATTTTTTAATTTCACCGCTACTATACATCCAGCTAAGAAAAGAATTTCACTCGAGAAATCATCATTAATCACAATTCACAACTCATCTAAAAGATTTTGTCACGGGAAAATGTAAAAAAAAACTTTCAAGGGTAAACAAACATTCAAGAGAACTAGCCTCATTTCAGACAAGCCAATCGGAGAAGTGCAGAAATTAATAACTTTTAGAAAATACGAGGAGGCATGTTTACCCACTCTGCAGACTTTGCAATGCATCTATAAAAAATATACCTAACCTTTCATTTGGAAACATGCACTTCATTAACGCAAAACTGGCAAACATTCATGACACAAGACAATATCCGTGGGGTGATCCAGTGTGGATTTACGTTAATTCGAGGTTGGAGTAAATTTTTTTCCATTGAAGAAAATGGCGAAAATTTACTTCCCAACCTCGGATTAGCGTTAATCCACACGGGATCACCCCACGGTATGTGTCACATTTGTTTGGGAGGTTTTATCGGAGAAAAATCCTTGCTGCGAACGGCACTCACGAATAGTGACTGTCTTCAGATCTACTGTAACGTTGGTGATGAAAATTTGATCCAGCAACGGTGCATGATTATGCCAAAATATCGCCGGAATTGGAAGATCTTCACCGCTCTCCAAACTGCTCCCCAAGTGTGTTTTGTGATTCTCGGAAAGGCCTTTCCCATTTGTCAATTCATTCTTGCCCGTCAACGACCTCTTCGCACTTGAGAAATTCCTACCGTGTTTTGTTTTTGTTGAGTCGGTGACCTCAATCCTCCGGACCTTTGCCGTCTCATACGGACTAAGTGTCGGTGCAGAACGGCAGTGTCAGTGTCAGTCTCTTCGTCATCTGTCTTTTGTTTGCCACTCCTGGACTCGCCAGATTCTGAATTCGAACATGGGGATATCGGAGGCGTTACACCACCCAATCGTGAGAGTTTGGGTGGCAGACTCCTGGGACTGTGCTCATTGCCGCTACTTAGGCTTGTTGGTGATTTGGTAATTGTCACTCCAACTCGGCCGCTTTTCCGAATCACTTCGGCACGTCTCTTTCCCAATGGCTCATCATCTTTCAATGCTGAAAGCCGCTCCTCTTTTGTGCTCTCTGTGTCCTTGTCTGATTCAGGAACACTGTGAATGACCCTCCTTGACCTCTCACTCGATTGTTGTTGCTCAGTCTTGATTTTGTCCTTCTTGGATTTTGGCCCTCTCTTGTTGTAGGTTTTTTTTTCTGCTTTGCTTTACTTTATTTCAATAAATTGTTGCATTTTGGAACAATAGGTACAATTTTTACCATTCCAACACAATACATGTTTATTTCAAGAATTAGGTACCATTTGATTTAGGTAGGCGGTGAATTATTATCTCAAAGTAGGATATGCGAGAGAAATTGAAACAATAATTAACCATTTGTCGCATTGTTTTACAGAATGGCCGGATCAGTAGTGAATAAAAAGGTAAGCCATTGAATTCCTTACCAAACTCGTGGTTAGCCCATGCAGCACTCATCCATCCATCGAGAGGTTTGATAGATTTCATCCCGTGCGGCAGACAGTAATGTTATCCAATCAGTGATGTCGATCAGTCAGTGAAGTAGGTAGTTGATGAGAGAACTATGCAAGATGTGGAATAGGTAATCGTCCCTTCCGAAAAACATCAAGTGTTTGATAAAAGCACCACAAATTTAATTGTAAGCCCTAGATCAAAATGGTGGATAAGTGTTGCAGAAGCAGCACAACCACAAGAATGCAGGAAAAAGCAAAGAAAATGGCATAAAGAATCAAATGAATAATTTCTATGGACACATTGGATTAAGTATCCGTGTTGAATATGATTTACCTACCTAAGATTGGCTTTTGTCAGCAACTTGATAGATATGATATATTTTTAAGCTTTCAGAAGCCTCATGGCTTCTATGTCATATCCTATATGTAAGGTATCTTGCAGGGAGAGGAATAGGTTTTTTTTTTCTGAGGGGCTCAAATTTTTTATTTCACAAATTGCCCCATTTTTTTTTATTTTCGTGCAAGAAAAAAAAACATTTTTACATTGTTAAATTCATTAGGTAGGTATATGCATTTTATCAAAAACATCTTAGTGCCATTTCAAGTTAACAATAATAAGGAACGTAATCAATTGAACGGTTCCGTCTATGAATATTAGAACATCTTCATAAAAACTCGTGGGTAAAAATCAGCGCAGTGGAGGTCCACCTTGATATTCGTAATATAATTGATTCATAAGAATAAGTTGTTTTAACTTTGTCTTAAATTTCTGATATTCTTTTATTGCTCTGAGATCTGAAGGCAAAGAATTCCATAATCTGACACCCAGAGAGTGTGTGTGTGTGTGTGTGTGTGTGTGTGTGTGTGGTGCGTGCGTGCGTGCGTGCGTGCGTGCGTGCGTGCGTGCGTGCGTGCGTGCGTGCGTGCGTGCGTGCGTGCGTGCGTGCGTGCGTGCGGGCGTGCGTGTGCGTGTGCGTGTGCGTGTGCGTGTGCGTGTGCGTGTGCGTGTGCGTGTGCGTGTGCGTGTGCGTGTGCGTGTGCGTGTGCGTGTGCGTGTGCGTGTGCGTGTGCGTGTGCGTGTGCGTGTGCGTGTGCGTGTGCGTGTGCGTGTGCGTGTGCGTGTGCGTGTGCGTGCGTGCGTGCGTGCGTGCGTGCGTGCGTGCGTGCGTGCGTGCGTGCGTGCGTGCGTGCGTGCGTGCGTGGGCGTGCGTGCGTGCGTGCGTGCGTGCGTGGGCGTGCGTGCGTGCGTGGGCGTGCGTGCGTGCGTGGGCGTGCGTGCGTGCGTGCGTGCGTGCGTGCGTGCGAGCGTGCGTGCGTGCGTGCGAGCGTGCGTGCGTGCGTGCGTGCGTGCGTGCGTGCGTGCGTGCGTGCGTGCGTGCGTGCGTGCGTGCGTGCGTGCGTGCGTGCGTGCGTGCGTGCGTGCGTGCGTGCGTGTGTGCGTGTGTGTGTGTGCGTGTGTGTGTGTGTGTGTGTGTGTGTGTGTGTGTGTGTGTGTGTGTGTGTGTGTGTGTGTGTGTGTGTGTGTGTTGTGTGTGTGTGTGTGTGTGTGTGTGTGTGTGTGTGTGTGTGTGTGTGTGTGATCCCCTAGGCCCCATCATCGCCAATATTACCAGGTGTATTCCATGCAACTGGGAGAGAATCAACAATTCTCCAGCACCCCAGTTTTGAAAAGTGAGTTGACCACCACCCCAGTTTTGATTTATGATGTAAAACTGGCAACAGCCCCTGCTTTTTAGATCTCAACTGTGGTTGTTGGTGTAAAAGTCCATCTGGAATGGTATTTTCCGTGTGAGGACTAACCTTAATATTAGGAAAATACTCATTCAAAGTAGCCTCAGAAGTATAATGTAATTTATGGACACTAAGTAGGAGCTGATAAAAATAATTTGATAAGGATTTAGTAGATTCAAGGATTTAAACGATGCCTTAGTTGGAGCATTATAGTCAAGACCAGCAACTATGCGTACCGCTTTCTTGTGGAGTGTAGAAACGGTCTTAATGGCATTTTGAGGAGCACATCCCCATATCGCTGCACAATACGACAGGTTAGATAGAAAGTATGCAGAGTAGATAGTCTTTAAACTGCTTCCTGATAGTTGTCTTTTTGCAATTCTGAGTAGATAAAGACCAAAAATTAACTTTTTGGATAGAGCCATAGTGTGACAAGACCAAGATAACGTTTCATTTATTCGTACACCCAATAATTTGGCATTGGATGTTCGTTTGACATAGAATGCTCCAACTTTGAGCATATCAGAATATTTGTGTTTGGATGGATTGAAACCTAAATAAACGGGTTTTTTCATGTTAACTATAAGATAATTTACATTACACCATAAATTGACAATATTGATTAAGTTATTTAAGCCTGTCATCACCATTTCAGTATTATCAGCGGAGATGACAATAGTAAGGTCATCTGCATAAGCAACTGGCAATACAGTACATTGGTCACATTTTAATAATGGAAATATGTCATTCAAATAAATCACAAATAATAAAGGACCTAATATGCTACCTTGTGGCACACCTTGTCTCTCTGTAACCTCAGGGGAGAGATATTTATTTAGCTTGACTTTCATGGTCCATAGCATCCCGGAGAAAAGTATGAGCTCGGTTGTGGGTGGTAGGTACTGGTAGTGGAGGTGACAGGAATTTTTGGGTTTAGATAATTTTTTAGAGCCAAAGCAAAACAGCTACTTGGCCCAGCATTGGCAGAGAGACCATGACTGGAGGTTTTGCTATTGTGGAATTTCCAAAACGTTTTGATGTGATAACGTCATTGATAGCAAGTTTCTGAACAAATCGTGCCTCAATTGAATTCAGGTTGTTTTGGTAATCCTTCAAGGATGCAGCATAAAGAGGGAAGAGATTTTGGTTTGAGGAGCAGGAAGAGAAAAGGTGCAGCATTTTTAAGTATTTTTGGCGAAGACTGGCATTAAACCAAGGTGGGAAGGACAGATTTCTCATTTTTACTGGTTCCCTCTTTGGGATAAAGTGATCAATGGTCAAAGTGCAAATTGTCTTGAACTCAGTCCAGAGCTGGTCAACAACAGGATCAAGATTGCAGAAGTCAAGGATAGCAAAGTCAAGTAACCTACCCAGCAAACAATTCGTGTAAAAATGCAGAAAAAAGGTGAAAGAAATCTGAAAAAGTGAAAATTGAAATTTATTTTCAGATTTTTTTCAGATTTTTTTTACTTGCCAAAATTTCAAAATGAAAGAAATCTGAAAATTTTCTTTCAGTTATTTTACATGAAAATAAATTGCAATTTATTTTCACTTTTCTTTCAGCGCAGTGTTTCCCGAGAGATGGCACCTCCAGTGACATGCGAAATAAACATTCAAAACGCGATTGAATGGATCGATTCAGCGCTCTTTTGAAATTTGGAAACAATTTGGCTCCACGCGCTTGTCTTCAAAACATTTATTTACACCAACATGTTTGCATTTCAGGGGAAATTCTACATGCGTAACGTATAGCAACCATCATTTATCAGACATATGCAATTTGATCACCCATTTTGTACCAAATTCGAAAAAATAATTTATCATTTCGGCTTCTCCAGAAGCGTTTTGGCCACATGCGCAAGTTGAATGCCGTCTGGCCGAAACACATGCTTCTGGAGTTGCCTTTTTTCCTGTTTCGGGTCTCGACACCATTGCACATGAGTGGTGACGGAGAACTTTTCTTCCAACTGAATCCAGAAAAAAAGCTAAAAGAAAAATGAAAAAATCTGCAGGTATACAATTTGAAAAAGAGGAAGAAATGCGAAGAAAGGTCAAACCTCGAGCACATTGAATATAAATGAAAAATGAAAGTGAAAAAGTGGGAAGAATGCAGAAGAAAGGAACCGGGAAAAACTGAAAGAAAAGTGAAAATAATCTGAAAGAAAAGTGAAAAAATGAAAAAGTGAAAGAAATGTGAAACGGTTTTGGGACATTTTTTCACTTTTCTTTCATATTCTTTGTAGAAAATTTGCAGAAATTTTGTACATTTTTTTCACTTCTGAAAGTGAAAAAAACCTGAAAGAAAAGTGAAACTCTGTTTGCTGGGTATCCACTGCATCTCTGTCATATTTGTCAAACTGGTATGTGTGGCCAAGGTCATTTTGGAATGACGGGAGGGAGGGCGGTGCACAACAATCAACCTGGAAGCAGGCATTTATCATAAGATGGTCGCTCATACCTGCGAAAGCTTTAATTGATACAACTGTCGATTGGGGACAATGAAAAATGAGATCAATAGCTGTGCCGATGGTCGGCAAAAGCATGTCCGTGTGTAACGAATGGGGAGCACAGGGGAGAAAAGTAAGACTTTCAATAGCCAATGGTACCTACCGAATAGTGTTGAGATCACCAACCTCTGCAATAATGGTCTTTCACTCCTTTCTTCTCAGAGTATGAAGTACAATGATTATCACCTGATGTGAAAAGATCACACTCGATTTAGAGCTATGGGGCAAAACACAGCCCAAGCAAGAAATGAAACCTGACCCTATCTAGTCCTACTCTGTCATTCCAGTTCCATTGTGCCATTGCATCTAAAACCTAATTTTATTCAAAATCAAAAGGAACATAACTTGATTGCATTTTACAAATTTACTTGCCAAAGAAACAAAAGATTAAAATTATTTCCCCTGGCCAGAGGGACAAACAATAACAAAACACATCATTAAAAGCAAGTGGTGAAATGGATAAAACAACATCGGCATTGCACTTGAAGACGTGTAAAAAATGAGTAAAGTAAAACAGGATAATAAAAGGGTGACTAGAAGAGGAAGATCACAGACTGTTATTCCATCGTTATCACTGAAATACCTTCACAGAAACAATGTTCCATCCTTGGCACAGACATCTTGCAAGCTGTCGTCTCCATGACAGTTCAAGTATACTCTGTCTATGGTTGAAACCTCACGGTAGGTATGGTGTTTCACATTTCAGAAGGAACAGTCACAGACCTTCTGTCTCATTCCTCATCTCCTCAAAGAAAGAATATGGCCTTCATATGCAAAATTTAAATTGCTGGTGAATATCAACAATCATTGAAGATGCAGGAAATCAGGCAAAACCATCACTCAGGCCTGTTCGATGCAATGTAGCTGACCCTCAAAGAATCAATGTTTCACCCTGCCCTGGGTGAATGTGAACATCAATGCCA
Organism: Sinentomon sp. SZTP_YWyxl; assembly: GCA_030068105.1. Lineage (NCBI taxonomy): Eukaryota > Metazoa > Arthropoda > Protura > Sinentomata > Sinentomidae > Sinentomon > Sinentomon sp. SZTP_YWyxl. The sequence continues at coordinate 28,337 of JASGXE010015108.1, forward strand.
TTTCTTGAGATCAATGAGTGGCTTCCTCTAACCATGTGCCCAACCCTTCCCACCTAGGAAAGTTGGAGAACAAAATTTAGTGATTTTAAGAAGTGGAAGAACAACCTACCTAACCAATAAATCCTATAACATGTTTGGGACAGTACATGAATGCTACATGCCCCCCCAAAGCTGACAATGCACCACCGTGCATGATGAAGAAAAAAAAATCAAATTTTTTCTTTTCTTCATGCCACAACCACACAAAACCAAATGAAAAGAATGAAACAAAAATTAAAAAAAAAAACAAATGAAACAGGAAATGGGCTCCCAACCTGCCCTCAGACCCAAACCAACACCGGTAGCCAATATCACCCCTGCAAGTCACAGTTTCCACTCATAAACGAGCGGCTTTGCAGAGGTAACATCAACCAAAATCCGGGACCAGTCAAGATCCTTAAGCAAGCCCCCATTTCCACCATGGGGACTCCTCACACATGTATTAGGTTGGGTACCAACCTGCACCATGGTACACAAAAATTGATCTGCAGAACAGATCAAAACAAAACCCAACCTAAAGCAAAAACAAACAACCAAAAGTATGCACACAATCACCAAAGGAAATTGATCTACTTTGTGTCATTTCTCCAAGACCATTCAGCTACCATTCTCTGCACCAAGTCCACAACCACTGACGGAAACTTCTGCCTTTTTTTTTAAGAATCACTCAACATCAATGTAGCTGCAATGACCTCTTCCATGGTATGCCCATGTATTACCTCACTCAACATCTCTTCTGAAAACGTGGCAAAAGGATATAAAAGCTTAAACACCTGGCCATTCGAAACCTGAGTACACGGAAACCGATTCTCACAAAACATATTCAACAAATGACGAGCAATGCTACAATAATCCTCATACGAGCAAGACAAAGCCAAAACCAAAACCAGATGAGCAAAACCAAAAATCCAAGCAGAATCTCCGGAAGCCTTATTCTCCTCAAATTGAAATACCTGAGCAAAACCATCATACATGTTGAGATCAGCATCAACATCTACAAGAGCCACAAAAACACTGTCTGAATGAACTTCACAAACTCTATCCTGACAAACCTGTTTCTTTGAAATCCTATAGTTCAATGCTTCTGGAGAAACAACTCGACTGAAGTAATCAACTAAAACATTCTGCTTGCCTGGACAATGCTTCAACACCATGTCATATGAAGAGAGTTTGATCGCCCATCTACCTATTTTGCCTCTCAATGTTTTGAATGAGTGAAGATACGTCACTGCTGTATTATCCGTGTAGACCTCAAATTGTTCATCCTGAAGAAAGGTATGAAATTTCTCAATAGCCATAACCACTGCATATAACTCACTAGGTAACAGTTGACGGCCAATTCCTTTGATATCCTTTCAAGCATTTGCTATAAAAGGCAACTGGATACTCCTTTCCAAGATTGTCCACCTGGCTAAGCATAGCTGCAATGGCTACTGAGGATGCATCAGTTGTTAGTCTGTACTTCCGACCAGAAACGGGGATGTATAAGGCAGTCTGTTCTGCTAAAACCCTCTTCAAGGCATCAAATGATACTTGCGCTTCTGCATTCCATCTGAATTTCTTCGGTGTGGGCCCCCTCGCAATTGATTCAGAGGTTCCATAAGATCCGATGCACAAGGTATGTGTTTAACAAAAAAACCCACAGCACCCAAAAAACTCTGTAACTTCTTCACAGTATCTGGAACTCGAATGTCCAAGATAGCCTTCACTTTATCCGGATTTGGAGTAACCTTTCCACCAGAAATGACGTGCTCAAGATCTTCAACACTTTTGGTTGCAATATGACATTTTTTGTTCAACGACACACCACTCTCCTGCAAAGCGAACAATACTTGAGCTAAATGCACCCTGTGTTCTTCAAGATTTTTGCTGAAAATGATTATATCATCAATGAAACCACTGCATAATGTCTGTGTGGATGCAAAATTTTATTGATAGCTGCTTGGAAAACCGGAGAACTATTCTTCAAACCCTGCATCATTTACTGACCAAATGGCGTCACAAAAGAACACATATCCCTTGTTGCCTGATCTTTGATAGGTATATTGTAAAAACTGTCCGATATATCCAGAAGCGAAAATACCTCAGACCCAGAGAACATCCTAAAGATGGAGTCAGGTCTACGAAGTGGCGAACAAACCGAGACCGTCTGTTTACTGAGCTTCTTGTAATTGATTGTGAGCCTATACTTCCCTGGTTCCTTCTTCTTGACAGGAATAACTGGAGCTGCATATGGAGATTGACTGGGTGCAATGAGATTCTGATCAAGTAACTTCTGAACAATCTGTTCTAACACCTCCTCCTGTTGAGGGCTCATTGGATACGGCGCAAGCCTGATTGGATCATTCCTCACAAGTTGTATCTTGAACTCACTATCCTGAATGCACCCAATCTCTTGCCGGAACAGAATGGAGTGCTGCTCCAAAATGTGCTTAAAACCTGACAATTCCTCAGCGGACAGAGCGTCTCCAAACCTAACATCCTTTATACCCCGTTTACGGTGAGTTTCTCAAAGTGACTTTGAGTCAAAGTCACTTTGATCACAAAGCAAATTATGCTCTCTTTGAGCTCAAAGTGAGATTCAAAGTGAGTTGTCTTTGAAATTGGTGTTTACACTGAAAACTTGCTCAAAGTGAATGACAAGCCATTCAAGATTATTAGATTATTCAAGATGCATCCATGACGATAAACCCAAACTGTCAAGCAAACAGTGCTTCTCGCATCGGGATTGGCTAAAATTGTGTTTAAGCTTTTTCTTGTCTTAAGACATAGGAAGGATGCAGATGGATCTGTTTAACTGGTGAATGTTTTTAACAATGTTTTGCTATTTTGGCACTGAATTTCCATATTGTTTTAGCTTGCTTGCTGACGGTGCAAGCCAGGACTGCAAAAGGTCGTTTGGAGCCTGGTCAAATTTTGGGCGAAGAGCTCTTTTTTGCTCGTCAGCCCGTTTCGATCCCGGTCGAAAATCCAAAAAATACAAAAGGTTTATTTTGCTCGCCAATCTCCATTCTTTCCATCGACGAAAAATCGGAGAGCTTTTTTTGCTCCCCAGCCCATTTCGATCCCGGCGGCCCCCAACTGTCCCGGGATCCTGGAGCAATGCTCCCGTGCTCCCGACTTTTTGCAGCCCTGGTACAAGCTTTTTGCTTCAATTCGAGATGCCTTCAAAAAAGGATTTGCAGGAGTAGGCTGATGGAACCCCATCTCAATCATCCTGGCTGGTCAGACCATTTTTTATTAGCTCGCAAATCGGGTGAAAATCCAAATGTCAAAAAACACTTGACTTCTCAGTCATAATTTTTTTCCTTTTTTCAGAACTAAAGTGGTTACTGAAATATTGCTGCGGTGCACATGAAAATGCAAATAAAAAAATCACTGGGGCCAAGAACAACCACATGCCTGACAGTTATGTACCATGAAACACAACATGAAATCAATAATGTGCAAACGGTAACAAAAAATAATTGTGATAGGTATCTAATGATAAATAGTGATAAATAACTATTAAGATGAAAAAATACCCAGATACCCAACTATCGTATTCAGATCCCAAAAGTAAAACCAAATCAAGAAAATCAAATGCGCATTGCTAACAAAAAAAATCAACACCTGAATGAACAAAAGTGAATGCCTGTGTGGACAGAATGAGCCTGCAGGCTTGGAATAGGAGCAAGAACAATTATTTCACCCCTTTGTTGCAAGGATAATCCACTTTGGATTCAAAATCCCCTCACGGATGTTGATTTTGCCAACTGTCTTTGAACTCAAAGTGAGCTCCTGCAACTTGCTTTGAGTTTCTCACTTTGAGATGCCTCAAAGTGAGCAAAAGTCAAAGTGAGCTTGTCAAAGTGACTTTGCGAGCCAAAGTGAGAAAAACTGTTTACACTGCTGGAGCTCACTTTGAGGCCTCAAAGTGAGCTATAAAGTGTCTTTGAGAGCCACTGTAAACAGGGTATTAGAGTATCACTATACATGTCAACATCTCTCAGGTATGACGTGTCTGAATCAATTGTGATAGCAGCCCACAAATCCTTGGCATCAAAGTCCAATGACTCCTCTCTACCCACTTTTTCAACTACATCTCTCTGTATCATGTGGCAATGTGTTGTGCTCTCCTCCTGTTCCCTTGACAAACAAAGCAAATCATAGTTCTTCCCTGCAACAGTATACATCTCTTTCTCAAAGTCCAGAACAATCTGAAAATACCTAATTATGTTCAAACCAACAATGAATCTAGCTGAAAGTTTATCCAAAACAAAAAATGTGAAGCCTGCTCTCTCTCCATGCAGAGCCAATGACAACTGAATACAACCCCTGTATTGACACTCTTGTTTGGTTTGGTAAAGCTGGCAAGACTCAATCTAGATTGTTGAAGGGGAAGATGACCAAAATACTTGTGATAAATATCATATCGCATCAAAGAAACCGGACTTCCTGTGTCTACTAGAGCAGGAAATGATATGCTACCAAAATGAATTGGTGGCATAGGATATCCCCTTTGACCATTCTTTCCACCAAATCCTACTCGTTTGCTATGTCTGTCCTCACATCCGACACCTTCAGATTCCCCAAAAAGAGACTCCACACGACATACTTCATCCACCTCCGCATCACTGATCTGTGGAATCATGCTGGCTCCGTTGGTGACCCATCATCCTTCAACTCCTCTTCACAACCATCACATTGTTTAACGACCAGATTGACTTTAACACACTCTCTCATTGTCTCTGGCTCCATGGTCCCCAAAGAATCATCTGCATATAACACATCTATTATTGTGGCTCCCAAATCCTCATTCTTATCCACACTCAGATGTACTCCATCAGATTTGTTAATTTGACCAATATTTTCCTCCGTCGCATCTTGAACAGGCTTTACTTCCGCAGCAACATGAATATTATCGCCAAATGGCTTACGATACGATGCAAAAAGTATTGGCTTCCGTGAAATTTCATCCTGAACATCTCGACATCCTTCCTTCCTCGGAACATTCTTTCTTTGAGAATTCAACATCGGCTTCCACAGCTTCTGCCCACTTTCGCTCGGCATACAATGCCTCAACAAATACTGGTAATAGGCTTCCATGTTTTTCTCCTTTATATGAGAATTGACCACCGTCACAGAGTAGGATTTTCGACAACACCGGTTACTCGATTTCAACTTTGACCCTGGGACTGAGACACCTACTGCCGTTCGCAGTCCCGGTCTCCATTTCCCTGAAACGACCTGTTGTGACCACAACCCTCAGCATTGACCAAGTTCACACTGACTCTAGGCCTACCAATAAATGACCCACTGTGATTATGTTGCCCATACTGCGAATTCTGCCGCTGGCCATATCTGTTCCCATGTGCCTGATAGTTATTTATACCAGAGCCTCTATCCTGCCAATAACGTTGACTTCCAACATTGTCTTGACAATAACCTTGACCAGAATTCCAGTTGCTCTGTT
>JASGXE010015109.1:0-53705 GCA_030068105.1 Sinentomon sp. SZTP_YWyxl
AAAACATGAAAATGAAAAGGATGCTGCAATTTCGCATCCCTGGGGTGATGTGTGTGGCGTGGCTCATGAAAAGTGCAGGGGTAAAGTCATGAAATGAGTAATTTCGCATTCCTGTAAAATGTGTATTGCCTGGTTAAAAAGATGCAGAGTAAGAATCGTGAAAAAAGATGCAATTTCGCATTCCTGAAGTGACATACGTTGCATGGTCCATAAAAAGTGGAGGCGAACAAATCAATGCCTTTTCGCATTTCTGGAGTGATGATGCTAAAGCGGTGTTGTACAAAGTGCGACACTAGCGATCGGGAAAACGTTGCCGTGTTGATATTTTTAAGTTTCAATTGAAATCAATTTAATTCTATTGCCAAATACACGGTCTTCAGTAATTGACGGGCCATAGGAGATTTTTCTCAGAATTTTAAAGCACGGGGCAATGTAATTCTCCATCTCGCATGCGCTGCAAAACGCATGGCACGAAGGAGTGCGTTTTGCGGCGCATGATAGATGGGGAATTACATTGCCCCGTGCTTTAAAATTCCGATAAAAATTTCCTATGGCCCGCCAATTACTGAACACTCCGTATACCTACATATGGCAGAAACACATGACAAGAAGAAAGTGGAAAATTTTTGATAATTTGATCAAAATTGACGATAATTTAACTTTTACATGATGGAAATTAACATTTTGACTCAAAAAACAAAATTACGTGTAGATGTATATTTTTTCATGAAGATCACATTTCCTACCAGCTTTGCCTGCGGGGAGGAATAAAGGAATGAGGACCGTTCAGGAGTAAAGGAACTGACAGAGACCAAGAAACTGCATTGAGGGGTATTCCACGCCATTAGAAACCGAGCAAAGGGAGAGAAATGATAGGAATTTGATTTCGCATTTAGGGGATTTTGAATTGGAAGTTGTGAAATGAGTGTCTTGGAAAGTCCGGACATTATTTCATGAAAGTCTAGGCATCTGGTATCTAAATGCGAATTTCACTTTTGAAAATTTTACGGGAGTTGAGGAAGTTTTGTCCGCGGGTCTTGCATTCAATATCCCAGCGATAACCGAAACAGGAGAGCTGCCATTTTGAACAGCGTGCAGTGGAAGTGAGGTGAACCCAGTGGTTGGTCGCCTTCCATCACAACTTGGCGTTCCCTTGACCTTATCCAGCGATTTAGCCATTCTTTCACGGTTTTCATTTGAGTTTCACGCCACTAAGTTTCGCTTTTACTTTTATCACGCAGAAACTATACAAAAGAACAAAGTTTCTGTGAGTTTTAGTTTTGAGGAGTCTGTTTAGCGGCACCAGCTGTGAAGTTCTCAGGGCTGCATTGTTTCTCATTGTGACACGATCCAGCACCAACCACCTTTCTGCATTAACCGGATCTCGAATAAAAGACACATCGGCTATATTGTAATTCCGGAAAAATCGTCCTTGGATATGAAACATAGAAATGCAATCACAATGTTATTTTCTCTGAAAATCAAATACCTACGGACCTTGGCAAATATTGGCATTGTATTAGCTTTTGCATGAGCAAGAAATGGCCCTCTCATCAGGTCCTGCAAGGCATTACTCATGTCGCATGTGGCCCGTCCCAAAATTAAATTCTGTGCCTGTCATGGTTTTTTGCTTCAAATCTCGCCGTTCAGCCGGTCCTTCCCATGCATTTTGTCCTGTTGGGCAGAAATTCATTTCACTTTCATTTGTCAAAAGTTTTTTGTCCCTCCGAACCGAGCACGGGTTCAATCTGGTTTTATTCGCAGAACTTCGTCCGTCCTTGATACAGGGCGTAACAAATTTCACGAATGCCTGTCTGCTTTCTTGTAACTCCCGTTTTCTGATGCGTAGGATTTGAGAATGTGAAAGGATCTGTTACCGCTGTCGCATAATCAATACGAAGGCTGAACTCTGGGTGCCACATAAAGTAGCCGCACTCACTCTGTCGACTTTAAGGAACTATTTCAACGCCGTCTTTCCAATCCCTCGATTACTTTCAGACTATCGACATGGAAATTTCTTTCCTCGTTGGGATAGGCACTTGCAACAATCCCCAAAACTGGTAAACACCAAACCACAACGGTGGCGACAGCTCTTTAGACGATTTTGGGCTATTCTGTAACTTTTGATTCACTCTGTATGTCAATGAATGGATTCACAGATGTGGAAGTATCCGGGATTCGAATTTAAGAAATGAGTACGCCTTTGGGCCTATATTCCGATTTTGCGCGTATCCCAAAAAGTGAAAAATAAAGCTAATCTAACCAAACCTAACCTGTCTAACTTACCTAAAAATCTAACCAGACCTATAACCTGACCTAACCTGACCTTTTTACATTGTTCCTAGCGTTTTTACCCGTTTTTGGATGATCGGAACTTTTACACGGAGTCAGATGGAAAAGGGCCCAAACGCGTACTCATTTATTAAATAAGCGTCTGGGCTCCTTCTGATCTCCAAAGGACCGTGTTTTCTTTCAACATTTTTTCCGTGAAATCAAAAAGTCGCAAAGAATAAAAAAAAATTCTCCATCATGCGTTTGCGAAATTCGGTTGAAATTGGCCATCCACTTCGAATTAATACCCTATGTACGCCACTGGTTCACTCACGTAAAAAATCGGTCCGGAAGGGATTAAGCTTCAATTTTATCTAGAGGGTCCTGTTCTGACAAAAAGTCGCAGACCGCGGTCAAATCCGCTGAATTTCATTTCTCGTGAGAGCTGTTCGTCCATTCGTATCTATACAGACACAGGGCAGCCCAATAGTTTCATGTCGCAGAAGACTCTACTGACTCTGTTTTCTTCGTCAATCTATAGTTGAAGTTGGCATTGAATTCAAAGCAATGTGATTGATAAACTTTTCATCCAAATTACACACTCTTCATTGTCGAAGTACAGCGTAACTCCATGAAAAAACGTACATATGACCAGACATTGTTGGACTTCCATGTGATGTGTGTCAACCAAAAGTCAGAGTGTACAGGGTTTAAAGTAAAGGTGGAGTGTTATTTGATAGGGAGTTTTTCTGATTGTCACATATTCAATTCAATTCTTTTATTCTTCGGAGTTGCCTCCTATTGAATATATCACACCATTTACAAACATGGTTATGCAATTGACAGGTATAAGAATACAAGACAAGCAATTGCAATACATAAGAAACACATGACAAGCAATTGCAACAAAGTATCCAGACACAAAGATTTTCCACAAGTTAATAGGCCCATAATGGAAAAAAGAAGCAGCGAGTTTTAGTGACAAGCAGGGACAAGTTGCCCTTTGAACGAATTAACATGACGCGTTGGGAATTGCATGTTAGCAGCAAGACATGATATCATTTGGAAATCTGCCGCAGTCTCAGATAGTCCCACAGATAGATACCTATTTGTGCTAGCATTTCGTTCATGTGGCCAAGGCTTGTTTGCTTGCGAAATGCTTGTTCCCATGACCCGCATGCCACGAAAAATAGAAAGGTCAAGTAGCACAAGGATGAAATCCCATTGGTCGAAACTTGAGAGGAACTCATAAGGAAGTCATCGCGGTGGCCAATTTACATCTTGCTGAAAATGATTGAGATAAAAGTTCTTTTTGTGAATGTGTAGCATAGATCAGATAACATCACTCATATGATGTCACTCAGCGATGCCCAGAGCCATTCCAGAGGAGATGCAATGAATGACGGGGCATCGTATTCCAGAATAGGCCTCTAATACAGGTCGCCAATGTATAAGGAAACGAGCAAATAAAATTGAATTTAGTGCTGACGGTTATTATGTACATCAATTCAAGCAATTAGACTGTGCAATATTCCATATAATTACGTAAAGTTCCGTCAGCCAAAGTATTTACCTTTTTTGAAAGGTTTTGGTTTTAGCCTTTTTCGTGGGAGCCTCGAGTGTATGGTTAGCATGTTGCCGTTCGCGTCGCCATCGTTATCAGTAAAGTCAGCATTAGCAAGACACCTGCGAGCAAAAAACATTTTTTTGCCATGGGCAAAATCAAAATATGCGGAATGCCAGGCTAATTTTGAGAATATCGCTTGTCAAAAACGAACACAACAGGTCACAGCAGCAAAGGCACGATGCCGCGACGACTGGGTGACAGAGATGTGGCGATTTCCAAAAAGGCATCATAATTGGCATGGGAATCATGAATGCCAGGATCAGAAGCATAGCGGCTATTGTTCTCGTGACCAAGGTGTCGGTTGTCCTCCGGAGATTCCACAATGACCCATTGGACTCATTGCAAGATCACGGACGGAGACCATATATACCTACGTGCATGCCACGGCCGCAGGAGAACGCCGCATTCTTGACTTTCGCCAGGCGAACCCATTTGCCACCAATCGGTTGGAATAAAAAATATAGCACCCAGTCCATGCCTGCAACAACGCTGCACTTCACCAAAACCAAAACAATTGACACCTGTTGTTCAATTCTTGCTTTCCTTATTTTTGTTTTCCAAGGACAATCGCGCATTTTTTCTTGTCATTTCAGGCTATTTTTTCGGAAAATGAGCTCAGCTCACATACCGTTATGCAACCTGTACACCAATTTTTGAGGTTCGCATTGTAGCCACAATAAACCAGAAAAGATGTAAATACTTTCACCGACGGAATTTTACATACAAGGTGCATTCGGATAGTTGTCATATTTTTTCTTTAGCTTGAATTCTGTTGAGCATGAAATCAATCATTCAAAATCAGTCAGTTTGTCATTCATTGTTAGTTTGAGACCAAGCTCGGAGCATAGTTAAGACCAGGGACAAAATATGCCCACGTTATGCGGAAAGATATTCAGAAACAAAATATTTATTTTTGTTTCTGCATATTTTTGACATATCCCTAGATCAAGCTGCCAAAAATCCCTGGACACAAGTCGCAAATGCAGTTGCATGGGATCATTTTCTATAGCGAATAATAATTGGTCAACAAGCGAACAAGAACAGTCTCATTCCACTCAATGATGGTGGCCTGATGCACATTGCAATTCACCACATGTGGAAACTGATTTTCCTTGCTGGCAAGAATTTGATCATCACTCTCTTGAAGGATCCTCACATTTCTACAGAGTACAAAAGATTGTCTCAAAAAGAAAGGTTACAATGAGGAAGGAAAGGTCACAATGCGGATACCAATGCTGGCAAAGAGAGATTTTGCAATTACACAGAACACCACCTTCTTGCTGCAAATATACATGGAGCTATCCAATGCACTCCAAAGATTTATAACAAGACAACCAATAGTACAAAACAACGATACAAGAGAAATTGCACACATATGGTACGTTTATGAAATTGCGGAGGACCAAACCAAGCGAAACTAAGTGGCCGTGGGCACGTTTAGATTTTCAAGGCGCCTTTGCAGGATGGACATATCGAAATTACTCAGTGAGGAAATGTGCATCGACCCCCCTTTCCAAGATATAGCCCCCCCAAAGAACTCTGTTGCCCTGGCAACCGAAGTTTTTGGGGGGGGGGCATATCTTGGAAATGGGGAGTAGAAGTGCATTCTGTTACTGGACCATTTTTAGTTTGTTCTGATGTATTCTCCTCTATAAAAATTGGATGTTGTGCGGCGAAAATGGAGTTCGGCCTTCTCAGCGACCACCATTGGGTCTCCTTATCGGGGAGTTTGGAGCGCCTATTAAAAGGGTAAAATCGATTTCGTCGTACAACTCCTATTTTTCTAGAGGAGTTTTTTAGAACAAGCTAAAACAAAAATGGTCCAGTGGCAAAATGTCCTCCGACCCATATTTCCAAAATGTGTCCCCAAAAATCTTCGGTTGCCATGGCAACAAAATACTTTGGGGGGCTCTATCTTGAAAAACGGGGCGTCAGATTACATTTCGTCAGGGATTAATATCGATTCATATGACCATCAGAAATACTCCTTTTCAATTAAGCCCCACCTTTACTTACACCATGTAGATAAAGGTGAAATTTTAAAGTCTGGCTAATACAGGGGCTATCTGTTTCATCAGGGTTTGATGCAATTTCACGCCAAACACGAATGTCATGATGTCTTGTGGCACACCTTGCCATTGATTCCAAATGGCGCGAATACGATTATGGGGATTGCTCTACTTGCGAGCCCAAGTTGAGCAACAAGGTTCATGCCGAGCCACCGGCCGTATGGCTGTCAGCTCAAGATGGCAAATGAAGAATTAAGTTGCGCAGCCCTGCGCTGCGGATCAGGCACGAGATCACTCCCAGCCTTCCCCTATGGGCGGACGCTCTCCATCAAAAGGAATTTTGTCCTTCACATGTTGTGTTCACTTGCGTTTTAACTCCTCTTTTGAGTCCTTTCATGCAGCAGCCAACATCATCGCTGCCCTTTGCATTGTCTCCGGTAGGCAGGTACCTGCTGATCCTGAAGAATCAACGCCGTTATGTTTCGATAACTCCCGTTGTGCGCACGAGAAATGACTCGGGTCAGGTGTTTCATTTTTAAAAACAACCCTGTCCAAATCAAACCAAAAAGCAGTTTCATATATTGGCCTGATGATGCAGATTTCCTGAATAGTATTCGCTGACTTCCGCTCGGACGTTCTGAGAGAGCTCTGCGGAGCAGGAAAAATTAGGTCAAATTGTCGTCGAAATTCTTTATGTGGCAGGCCATAGGCCAAACAAACTTTCTGCGGAGTTGATAGACCGAATTTCCATCGCATAACCTTGTGCTCGGACCGCCGCTTCGAAAGACAAAATGCTGTTTCTTTTCGCGAGTTTTAACCGTGTTTTTCTGCTTTTGTTTTGGATTCTGCGTCATTTCCATCATGCATTCTTCGTGAGGTGAGGGCACGGATTTCTGATTTTGCGACAAGGGTAAACGAAATCTCAAACGGGGGGATTCCTTTTTGCCTTTTTGAAAGGTTCTTCTGTTTTTTGTTTTCTAAATTGCTTTTGTTCTCCACTGAACCCCAGAGCTCAGGGAAACCGCTGTTGAGCCCTCCTCATGGCCTCTGTTGAGCCCATCTAACTAAACCTAACCTAACCTAGCCTAACCTCACCTAACCTAATCATACCTAACCAAATCTAGCCTAACTTAAGAGCCTGGCAAAAGTTCTCAAACAATTGGCTTCATTGCCATTGAAGGATTGCCACCTGTATTCAATCAGGTATTTTCATCTCTCTCAACTGACAACTGGTTTAGTTAGGGTAGGGTAGGATAGGTAGGTTAGGTTAGGTTAGGTTAGGTTAGGTTAGGTTTGGTTTGGTTTTTTAGGAACAGTTCACATTTGTAACGGAAGAATAGCGTTCCAAGAACACATTACGCGTTCTAAAAATGTGCAGAAATGAACAGTTCCATCTAAGCCAGGTAGTCCAATCGTAAACCTCTGATCTTCGAGTAGAGTGCACCTTTTTGCAGATTCGTCATCGTATTTTTCCGTGGATGGAACAAACAGTCCTAATCGAAATTCAGGATTTCTCTGCTAGGACAATCCTTTGTTCCTTTGTCCAATCCGCCCATTCCTATTTTGAATATGTGAAAGGAAATTGGAAAAAGGGATAATGGAATCGCAGGGAAGGCCATTGGCCGCACAAAATAATCCCATCCTGAAATCTGGTCGGATCCATTCCCTCTCAGCTTCTCTTTCTATCAGAGTACAGGCGTGTGCTTTCTTTCCATTGTCCTAAAAATGCATCAGGTGGTGAATTTCAACTGGAACTGACGCGCGCCTAATCTCAACAGCAATGGCGAAAATTTCGATCTCAGTTAACAGTTGGATTTCATCGGTTCAGTTGCCATCGAATTATGATTGACCTTAGACGCAATGAAAGGCCATTGGTATCTTCAAATGAAAGGCATTGGTGTTGAAAATCTTGCAAAACCATAAAAATTCAAGCAAAAACTTCTGGGAAATAGAGTTTTATGTTTCTGACTTTTGTTGCGTCTACACAGTTTATCAACATCAGGCAATCGCATTTCAGCACTTTTTTATATCAACAGAAATCGAATTGCCATTAAATGATCGATTCCAAATACTGTTACAAATTGAAAAGCAAAATAGATTGCCACAAGCGTCAAATCATTTGATTATAGATACATGGTAATTCACAAAAATACACGGACTACATTCGCATAAGCAAAAGATCCAGATACATACAGAAAATGTACTTTATCTTCTTGCTCAGGTCTTGTGCGTGCGGCTTTCGTGTGCTAATGAATCGCCCTGTAGGTCTTTGTATCGCACTAGAATATAATTCCCTAAAGAGTAACCAAAAGTAAAGAAGAACCCGCCTGAATGGTGGTGTTTGCAACTTTTTGCTCTTCCTTTCACGTGTTGTTGGCTATTGTCACCTTAATAACGCGCCTTTCAGTCACTGAACTCCGCTTTGAGTGCAAAATAGTGGAAAAATACCGAAACATAAGTTTTGAGAATGCAAATCTTCGGCCTCTTGATGCACTCATGTTTTCGATTTCGACACACTTCGAACTTACGCAGAGGCATGGACCCAGCCAACCCACCTGTCTTCTTTCTTTTACGCAGCCAGCTGAACAAAATGATGGTGGCAGTGACCGAAATTCGATGTGGCAAATTGTGTCGTCAAATTGCTTTCAGCGGAACAGTGGCTTGGACCACATGGCGAAAACATGGCGAAAGCCACTTGCCTCATCAGTACACCGAAAAGCAGCATTCCAGTAACGTTATGAGAAAGTTCCCTCGGAATCTGCAATCGAGAAAGCTGTATTGCCAGCAACATAAAAAGCCACGACATGACCAGCTCCATACTGGTTTGATGATTGCTGACGCCATAACGATGCATTTGATGGGTTTTGCGAGTAAAAATGATTGCCCATGGTATTTTCAACACTTTCCGTAAGCAACGAACTCATCGTCAGCTTGGTTACTTGCTCATTTTGGACAACCCTCGTACATCGACGCACCTGGAGTATAAGAGAGTAAACATTATCGATCAAGTCTCCTGTCTTCAGTCAGAAATTTGCATTGCGCAAAAAGGGCATCCACGCCATTCGTATACTCGCGTTTTGTCGTGTGCCAAATTGCGACAGGAGGAAAAACACAAAAGTCAAACATCATGAGAGATGCACTTTTTATTTATTCGCGAATTGTCGAGGAAGTTGAATTTGGGCGTCCGGAGAGTTGGCTCTAAACGACAAATCAAAAAAGGGAGGCTGAAATCAGGTGTATCCAAGGGCGCAAATGCCGGGGGGGACACGTCACCCAATATTCTTCCAATGGAATTCGTCACCCCCCCCCCAATAATTTTGTCGAATTTCACATTTTTACCGGGAGCGCCTGAAAAATTGCTCTTTTTAAAAAAATGAGCATTCTGGGCACCATTTGAGGTTCCATATTTTCAAAATTTCTTCCCCTTCACTGAGGGGAACACCCCTCCCCGAACCCCTCCCCCGGCGACAAGTAACCCTTGCTGTTCGATGGTCCCTCGCCCCCCCCAAAGTCCATGTGGCTTTTGCGCGCTTGGGTGTATCTAACCTAATTTTAAATTCAAAACACGACAGTTCGAAATTGAGGGTGAAATCGGAGGCGATTTCAATTTTTATTTCAATTTCATTTTCTTAATTGCAGACTAAAGTCCTTTCACTCTGAGTTGGCGTCTGAGTTGGATGGTATAGATGCACTGGGAGGTCAGCATCTGAACTCCTAGAACTGATAGTCATTCCCTGAACTGCAACAGGGAAGTATTTTTCTTCTTCACATATCACATTTTCAAATCCGCAGTATTTTCAAGTTAGGCATCCCTAGACAAATTTTGGCGCGACGCCAAAACTCATAGTGAAAGGACTTTAATCGCAATTGCTATGCAGTTAGGAACATCATTGTCGGTAAGAATAGAGAGAAGGATAAGAATTTACAAAATAAGTGCTTCAACACAACAACGCAAAAATGAACGGCCTTCCTCAAATGGACCCTTCATTGTGAACAGTATAAAGTATTGAAAAGAATATACTCCTACATATTTAACCTTTGGTTTAGCCAGCTTTATACCTCAGGTGCGGTGAATCAGCTGGCAGAGCATTCCATTCCCCAACATGTTGGGGAAATGGAAGCCGGAAATGGATGAGGGAAATGAGACACTGTCATGCTAATCATCAAATCACGAAACCGAGATTCCAGATTACCAATCTGAGCAGATGAAGGCAATGAGATGATGCGAACAGCAAATGAAAACCGAGGTTCTGACGAAGAGTGACCGAACGACATAAGGGGAACGATACGCTGAGAAACTGAACAGCAAATGACGAATTGAGGGGAATGACGAAATTGGAAGAGGGGAATAACAGGCTAAGAAGCTGAGGAGGATATGAGGTAACCGAGAATATGGAGGAAAGTGACGAAAAGGACCAAGGGGATTGAGACGCCTGGAAGATGAACGCAGCAAATGATGACCAATGATTCTGGAGGGGAATGAAGAATGGCCGAATGGGATGAGGGGAACGACATTCTGAGAAAGCTGAGCAGCAATTGAGGAAACCGAGTTTCTCGAGGAGAGTTACGGAATAGGATAAGAGGAGATGGACGCTGAGAAGCTGAAGAGCGAAACGATGAAAGTGAGATTCCTTGGGGGAATGATCACATGGGATGAGGGGAATGACACACTGATGAGCTGTGCATCCAACGAAGGAGATTGACATTCTGCAATGTGGAATGACGGAATGGGATGAGGGAAATAAGCCGGCTGAGAGTCAGAGAACCAAGATTCTCGAATTGAATGACGGAACAAGTTTAGGTAGTGGGACCGAGAGGAGCTGAAAAGCTTATGAGAAAACCGAAATTCTGTGGTGGGATGACGAGATGGGGTGAGGGAAATATCACGCAGAATAGATGAGCAGCAAATGAGAAAACCGAAAAGACCGAAGAGGGAAATTTTGCATAAAATTTTCACGAATGCGATGCTGGCTTAATTGAAAGCATTTTATCTTGTAGTGGCATTCCAATTTCGCGGATGTGTGCCCTGAAGTTTGAGAAAAGGTCATTTTAAAAATGGTAACATGTTGCAGCGAAATGCATGGCAATTTTTGCATAAAAGTGATTTAAGATTCGCAATGTGCACTTTGCAAACAGGTAAACAATTCGGCCTTGGACTTGCTCGCCTCTTCGCTCTGTCGCTGTGTCGCTTGAAGTAGGTACGTCGCTCTGTCTCCGCACAGCCGCTATGCGAAATATAGTGGAGACCACCGCCACTTAACAAAATAATTGTTGTGTCAGTCAGTCAGAAGAAAGGAGAGTGATGTTGGAGTCGGCAACCCGGTAGCCTTTCAGTTCAGCGTTGGTTCAGCGACGGCAGCAACGCCCAAGTTCAGAACGGCAAGAAGACCGGTGAAGACTGCTCGTGGCTTGTGGAGTCTGTCTTTATTTTTTTCAAAACTCCTCCGAGTTGTCCGGGATAGTCGTTTCATTCTCTCGCAAACATGAACGCGAACTTTGACTGTCTTTGTGGACACTTGCTCGTTTCTTTGTCTGGCAAAGATCCGCGCTGATCTGGAAACACGGATCTTCCTTGTGTGCCTTCGTCACTTGCACTTTGGTTTCTATTTACTGGTTCAGCGATACTTGATCCCTTAACACTTTGGTTTGGTATAAGAGTCAAAAGTAAGATAGGTCAATTGTATACTGCTGGCAAAGCATCTTTCGTGATAAACATAAGATGATCGTTACGGATCTCACCTTCTGATGAGATCCCAGACAATCTACAAAGCACTGTTGCCTGTCTTGTACGTTAACAGGAAGCAGTTTTGCAGTGTATTTCCGACACCCATTCATGCCCCAAATGTGGTTCAGGCGCCTGAAATCTATTTTAGGTGACATTTCAGTGTCCTCATTGGTCGATGACAGAAGTATTCTTTGGAGTTCAAGGATATCAAACGAAGTGCACTCTTACATTGAGAGGTGTTTCGCAGAACCTTTTTTGCAGTTTTAGTACTTTAATGTGGAACGTTGAGCTCCATTTCGCTAAGCCATGCATGTCTTTATCGCTAGTTTTGACCTTTTCCAATTCCAGGCCCTATCCAAAACCGCTGCATTGACCTCACATGGACGACATTAAAGGGCTTGTTGTTTTCAGGGGCCATCTAATTTCAACAGGGCTTGGTGCAACTTCACGCCTCACGCGAGTGTCATGGTGTTTTGCGTTGCATGCTGCCATCAATTCCAAATGGCGCCTGAGTTAATTGATGGACTCCAATGTTCGAAGACTTTTGATAAGGAGTGTATATACGTATACTCGAACAAGGGAAATGCTTTGCAGCTGAAATTTTCCTTTTTACCCAAAATAAAACACCCAATAAAATCCCAAAATACCTACCCACCTCTAAATCCGTCCGTGTTGGGCCTCCATGCAATGTAAATCAAACATGCACCTTCCATTCAGTTCTCATCCCCATATCCGTGCGTCTTTCAACAAAGTTTCTCATCCTCGATTTTTATGCAGAGCAAAATTCTCTTACGATTGTGGTCCGACGACTCGCATCCGTGCAACATTCTCTTTCACCGATACATGCTCAGCCATATCTCGTAGGTGAATAGATGAAAAAGAATATAGATGAATAGAAAATAGAAATGGAATAAAAGTGAAGAATGGAGAAGGTTTCGGATTTAGGTTCAGGTGTTTGTGGAAGGCATGTAAGTATTGGTTTTTGTTTATTTTCTTCTGCGGCGTCAGATTTTCCTAAAAGCAGCGCCAACAAACACGGTGGAAGTTTTCAAGCAAAATAAGTCTGACCTGTGAACCATCCGAATTGGCCACTTTTCGGCCGAAAATCGCTATTTTTACCTTACCTCTATGAGTTGAACTTTCAGCCAGAGAGAAAAAAGGCCACTTTTTAGACCATGAGACATCTTTGGACATTACCGACGGACTAAAAAAAAAGGAAAAATGAAGCATCAAACGAAAGCAGGCAAATCCTGTTACAAGCGCAGGTTTGGAAGAAGTACTCCTGCAGTCGTCCAGACATATTCGTCGGCGGACACACACACATCACAAAATTGAGAGAATTTATAGAACCACAGCCGAACCTAAAGACAGTTGAACCAAACTTTCTTTGTACATGGCCTGTGGTTGCTGAACTTTTGGTTGCTGAACCTTTGGTTGCAGAGATTCTTTGGCAATTCTGACCGCGCTTGCTTTGGTGAGCATTTGTGTGCGCCATTGCGGACGACCTTTGGTCTCGTCTAGGCCTAGGAAATATTCGCAAATAAATAACTAATCCCTCCGCTCCTGGTTTCCTAGTTGTGGTGTCTCTGAGTTCAGCCAGTTGGGAACGATCTGCTTAACTGCAGAGCGACTGTACAAAAAACTGCCTGTTTACATAATATCAAAACTATAAATTTAATGTTAGTTGAGATAAGAATTATTTGGCCGAGATTTATCACGCAACACACATTGACTGATAATGATAAGAAGAAATTATTGCTCTCTGTGATAACATTTGGCGTGCGGCGTTGCCTTGGTGATATTGGCACACTAAGTAAATGATTCTTTGACCGATTTGGCTGACCCAAAGGCAGTCTTACACCAGGCAAATGCTCCGGTTGCGGCAAGTCAGTCATTGTCAGGCCTGATTTAACCAATATGCGGAATTGGGGTCGACATTCAGGAATCCTTTTCCAAGGACCTTCAGGGCACATCATTGTCCGATTGTATAGAGAAGAAGAAGCCTAAAAATATTCATATATGAAGTGCAGGGGGCCCTGTGGACCCTTAAACCAGGGAAGAATCGCAGCATGAGTGGGGGCACCCAATTGGAGTTTCATCTGCAATCAGCAGGTACAATAATTCTAGCAGGTCGGTCCTTTATTTCACAGATTTGAATGGTGGGAAGAGGTAATCAAGTTTTTTTGGGGGGGGTCTCACCATTCTTGTTTTTTGTAAACAGCTGACATTGAGGAGCCTGCGGAAATTTATCCTCACAGTTAGGTTCGGTTCAAACTTGAGAGGACCGTGCATGGACTGCCAACATTACCATTCTGATTTTCCAAATTCAGAGTTTTCTTATAGGCTTTTTGGAAACTTGCGAAGACCATGTTCCGCAATCCGCAGAACTTGACGTCGAACCCAATGCAAGAAGTTTACGTGAGTGACGTAAAGTGAGACATTTGCCGTCATCGAATTTGCATCTCTTTGCGCAATCTGTAAGCGGAGCGGACAACTCCCGGCTTCAAAAACCCCGATTGGCAGAGTCAAAGAGTACAAAAGCGTTGCGTGAAACGATTCCAGGCGCCACGCTGCTTTCCCGCGTGCACTTCACTTGCAATGACGCAAATGCCAAATTGCGAAAAAACAATTATTCTCGCCGACATGACTCTGCACTGACATGTTGATGCGCCCTGACTGTCAGATCGTGAGATACAGGCAAACACACCATTGCAGTAACCCACATTGGCAGTTTGCGAGTACAATGTCGGCAATGTCAATGTCTCTGTGAAGCCATGATTCCAATCATTTTACAAGCATCATACCCATCTCGACATTGTTAGTGTAATTGTCAGGAGGTTTTATGCACCTGGCTGCGTGAAGACACCTCTTGCTTCACAACTTCAGTTCTTTATGTAAAACATGAACTAGAAGCCTAAAAACAGAAAGAGGACGGTTGGTGTTCGTAGTGAGGCCGTGCGGCAAATAATCCAGGCGTCCACGGTTCGAGTCCTGGCGAAGGAGAATTTTTAACATTTCCTCTTTCATTAATTTCCTTGCTTTTGTGTTTGATTTCTGACTTTCCCGTTCCAAACAGACAGCAATACTTTTTTTATGATTTACTTTGAAACGATGGTTTGTAAGCGATTGATTTACTTTCAAGCGATTTGAAGCGATTGATTCACCTTGAAGCGATGGAGGATGATCCCACTTCATTCAGCGAACGCAATCTTTATGGAAGTTGCGGTTATCCAGCTGATGGCGCGGCCCGCGATTCGAGAAAGATCAGTGCAATCTGTGCTCCACAGCATTGATTGCCTTCATTCGTCATCATGGGGCTTCATAGGGCTTGACGAGTCCCAGTAAACGCAGGACAACTAAAAAAAAAGGTTTACGAGTATGTTGATTATACGGGGAGGGACAATCGAACTCAAACGAACTCAAGGGGACAATCGAACTCAGAGATAAGACGCTTTGATCGTGCGGATGGGGGACAATCGAACTCAATTTTTCCAAAGACGTGGGACAATCGAAATCACATGCTACCGTCATCGTGACGAGCAATACAGGGTGTTTCGCATTTATTTTTTCGCAACTTTGATTTTTCCATTTTTTTCAGAACATAAACTAAAATGAAATGAGTCGGTCAGGAAAGGTTAAGTTAGGTTGGGGGTTAGGTTAGTCTCTGAGTTCGATTGTCCCCTTTAGTTCGTTTGAGTTCGATTGTCCCCCCCCCGTATAATCAACATAAGCCAAAAAAATAAGCAGGACGCCTGCGCAATTCGCCGACATGCTATAATTTTAGCAAGTTTTCAACCAAAAGTTCTTCAGGACTTCCATTCGGTTGGAATGAGATCCTCTGTTGTTTCAGATGTCTTTACAAAAAAGACTTTGCATAATCGGGGATGTTAAGGGCGACAAGAGTGCGAGGTCCCGACACTGCTGACTCTCGTCGAGATTATACCGGGTGGCACTTGTAAAAGAGGCCCCGTCTGTTGAAAGAGGCCCCGACAAGCTGCTGGTGTTGTATCATGCTTTAAGAACGCAGGAGTGAGCACGTAGCAGGAAACTGAGCTTCAGAACGTGTACGACATGTGCAACCGCATTTAGAAGTGCATCGATGTCAACGGGGGCCATTTCCAACATCTTCTCTGAGGTGAGGACGATCACTGCATGCTTTCCCGAAAACTGTTTCTCTGGCCTCTTTTAAAAGTGCCACCCGGTACACTCAAATTGGTCCGGTTGCATTACTCGTATTTTCACACCAGACAAAAGATTCCCCGAGTAGCTGATACAAGAGTCCATTGTGAACCCTCAGACACAACCCAGAATCGTGACAACATACACCGCGAAACATCATTACAATCGTGTAAGGCGTGAATTGGCATCAAGCCCTGTCGAAATTAGATGGCCCCTAAATTAGCTAAAACTTAACAGTTCTCCTGCGTGTGTACCAGGACTGTTGGTTGTCTCTGTTGTGGAGAGAGACGGGAATGTTATTTTAGGTGTCATTGCTGTACGATGCAGCGTACGTGTAACAAAATGACCCTGTCCACGTCCAGCATTTGCTAGGTCAGTTTTTATCTTCCGCGGCACAATAATTTTATCAGTTGAAAATTTCAGCCTCAAGAAATCGAAACAGCCCAAATCTGTCACAACAACTGGTCCTGCGGGACACGAGACTTTACAGGCGCCGCATTCGCTGCGAATGGCCAGCTGTGCCAACTAGTACGAGTATACCAAGGGTAATTTCCATTGATTTGAATTTGGTTTTTGTCTGGCGCCGAAACTTGTGTCGTCCCACTAAACCCACATGTCGATGTCGACCATAGGCGTCTTCATTCAGTGCAGGCCACAAAAGAACGCTGTTGTTCGATCCTTGGTTGTTTTAGCACAGGTGTCCTTTTGACAGGTGTCCAGTGGGCGTGAGCAGTGCGATGTCAGTGTCAATGTTGCTGAAACTGCGGAGGACAATCCATCAATTTTCGCGAGCGCAGGTGGAGCTTTTCGAACAATGCAATGAATGAAATTCGCAAGTAAATAAATAAATAGTGCAATGTCCGCGGAGACATGAAAGCAGATTCGCAGGTGTCACTTGGCGTACGACTAGGTGAGACAGTGTCGCTTTGTGAGGTCGGCAAATCATCCCTGCTTCAAGGTGACAATGTTGTCCGCCAGTCAAACTCCTGGGAGTGAAATATGATGATTTCGCGCAGACATTCCAACGATTTTTTTTTTTATGTAAACACTCTGAAGCCTGTGAACTTCACCGTTTGGAAATAAGATAACCTTTAGCGTAACGGTGCCCTGGGCCATACCGGCACAGATCGCACCGTTAAGCCGTTCGAACGTACGCCTATCACTGTGAGCCGACCAAAGGGCGCGGAACAACGCCCCGTTATTAACGCGTAATTGACGAGTCTGTTATAAACCTCCCGAATTACATGATAACATAGCATAGCTGATCGAACGGCTGTGTATTTTAATGCGAGAAAGCGCGAATTTGATTTCTATCAATTGCGATCAATTTGGTGCGATAATTTCACGTGCTTTAGATGCTCCTAGGTCATTGTTTTTTCATCGTCGTTCGTCGCTATAAATTCTCAGCCAACAACTGCGTCAAATGCTGGCCCTGGATTCTGGATTGAAACCAAATTCGCGCAATCTAACAAAAATGACACAACTGCTGTATGACTCCCCAAAGTGGATGCTAACAGCTCCATATGCGAAGGTGAGGTAGCAATTTTAAGCGGTTTTGTTAGTACCGTCTTACGTGAGCTGGCTTCAGTATTTTGTCGGTGCTTGGTGTTCACTGTTTCTCAACGCATTTTTCTGGTGGAGAACTCCGTGAAACTGCTGTCCTCGAGCGCGAGGAGTCGAAGATTCTTCGAACAAACAGTTTTGCATTCCTACGCCAGCAAAGAAAGAGTCCTTCCAAGAGCTGGTGGCGAAATGGCACTAAACAGATGCGAAAGGTCAGCGGAGGACAGCCCGAACACTGCGTGCGAGGGGAGAGGGTCGAGGACGCCCTTAACCGCGTCCAAGCTAGTCCTAAAAATGGGGACGCGGGCAAACGTCCACACGGACAAACGTCCACACGGACAAACATCCACACACGGACAAACGTCCATACGGAAAAACGCCACACGGAATTTTGTCCAAAGAACCAAGCAACCGAACCGAACAAACGTCCACACGGAACGGAACATCCACACGGACAATCGTTCACACGGACGAACATCCACACGGAATTTTGTCTAAAGAACCAAATATCGAACCAGACAAACGTCCATACGGACAGACGTCCACACAGACAAACGTCCACATGCAAAAACTTCCACCTATTTTTGGACATTTGTGGACATTTTTCTTTGTGGACGTTTGTCCGTGTGAACATTTCTCCATTCGCCATAAAAATCAATTTGGACGTCTGGCCCATAGTCCGACCCTGCCCAGACTCCATGATTACCATGTCAATTGAACACCTTGCCACTGTGAACACATGTCAAGCAACAATCAAATCTACATGAACTTATAGCCTGGCCTTCAATAGCTCTACCTTTCACTAATATAAAAAGCTTGGGTTTCTAATGTTCATCAGATTATTCTATATCACGTATCTGTTGTAATGTTTAAACGCATTAATTGGAATAACTATGAACAAGTTATCCCCCTTGTTTCAAGGACTATTGCCTATAATACTCGATCTGCCTCAAAAGCATGTCAGTTAGTAACAGAAAGAGTTAGAACTTCCAGAGGCCGATTTTGTATTCAGTATTTTGGTACAAAATTGTGGACTGTAATCCCCGAAACCATACAAAAGCTGTCAGCCCTGAATCTGTTTGAACAGCAAATCAAAATTTTATTGATAAAATAATCCTGACCAGTTAGGCGAACAATTTCGGGTCGACTTGTGAGACAGAGTTGCTAGTTGCGAAACCTCTCACCTGATACATTAAGGGAGTCATTTTGACTCCTCTAGCACTTTATTTACTTACCTCAAGGGAGCTGCATCATTTGAGCGATTAATTCTCAAACAAGTCAAACATTACTTTAACTCTTTCTCCCTGATGTAACATTTCCTTGAAGAACATAGAAAAAATCAGACAGGCAGGTGACAGGCAGGTTAATTCGTGAAATGAATTTTTGATTTATGCACTCACTTGTATTTGTTTTGTTTCTTTCCTGCTGTGCGATGCTTTCGGCATCTGCGATTTTGTCTAGGGTTACCAAATTGATTTATGGTTGACTTATTTTATTGGTGATGGTGATTTCTCAACTGAAATGTGCATGCACATTTTTGCAATTCCAATTTTACTTGTGATCATGGAATTACCTGAATCCAAAAAACCCAACAATTTGACAAGTGGCAAATGACAAATGCATTGCTGGTAAGTGTGAATGTCAATTTTTCTCTCCTAAAACTTTTTTTCTTTGTTCTTCTTTTGTACCTTCACTGGTTTATGTGATTTCGGTTAAAACAATTAGAAAAAAAAAGAACTTGCCTGGACCCTAAAGAAAAGAGAAACAATTACTAAACTGCAACAAACGCGGAGGGCCTCTTTTTAGGACACCCATACTCGTATATACGGATTAAAAAATCACAAATTCCCAAAAGACGTGCAATTGCAAAAATACCCATTTGCTCTTCACTTCTTAACAAAAGTCTTCGAACATTGGCGTTCATTCGTAACTCAGGCGCCATTTAGAATCAATGGCGGCATGCGTCGCAAAACATCATGACACTCGTGTGAGGCGTGAAGTTGCACCAAGGCATGTTGAAATTAGATGGCTAATCAATCGTCTATGTTCGAGGACTTTTGATTAAGCTCCGTATAACCCTTCTAAATCCTCCACAGAAACCAAAATTTCAGCAGTATACGATAAGGACCGTTATCTTTTGATTGGAAGGAAAGCAATCAAGTTCAAAGAAGTTACTTTCTTTCCACAGCCTTTTATTTGCTAAAGATATAAAATCTCTTCTCGCCATTTCGGATGACGTCATGTTTTCAGCCTTAAGGCAAAGGGCAAAAGGCAGCTTTCTGTAATGGTCATGTTTTGAATAGCCCAATTGCGTCTTAAACTTCATTCTTCAGGCGCCAAAATTCAAAATAATCCAAACAAAATAAAAGCGGGTGTTTTATTCCAGGACTCGTGAAAAGCCAAACGTTGACACAGTTCCTCATCGAGTGTTGACATTGGTGATTGGTGTTTAATTGATGATTTAATTGATGATTGGTGTTGGCTTATGTTACAGCTGACACGGGGCCACTGCCATTTCATCAGAGCGATGCTGTATCTCGTCTTACACGAATTCGATGATCTTTTGCGGCGCAAGCATGTTACCATTGATTGTAATGGCGACTGAGTTTGAAGTGTACTTCGATGCTCACCAGCAAATGTCAATTTTGACGGCGAGTGTCTTATGTGAGTTTTGGCGGGCAGCAGTGTAAATATAAATTTTGGCGGGGAGTGTAAATATCAATTTTGGCGGGGAGTGCATTCTGTCAATTTTCGCGGAGAGTGTTTAGTGTCGATTTTGGCGGGTAATGTAGGTATAATGTTAATTTTGGCGGCGAGTGTACAATGTCATTTTTACGGGGAATGCAAAGGAGAATTTTGGCAGGGAGTGGAAAATGTAAATGTCGACGTGTATTGTCAATTTTGGCGGGAAGTGTAAAATGTAAATTTTGATGGGGGCATAATGACAATTTTGGCGGGGCGTGTATAATTTGTTCACATTTCGATGCCTCAGATGTTTGTCCATTTTCAACAGGGCTGCCAAATGTTGATGGCTGGTTGCTCTGATAAAGCATTGCTGCATTTGCACCACAACGATTGACACTGCATGCCTCACATTACATGCTTCAATTACCCTGCCAACACTACCCGCCAAAACTCTCTCGACGGAAAGAAATTATTTTTGACGGGGGGTGCTGTCCTTAATTCTAAATGCGCCGCAAACAAGCGGCATTCGCTTTACGTGTGATGCCGGAATAAGATCAACGTAAATGAGATTGCTCCTAAATTGACCAGGTTTCTCCGTGTTTCAGTCAAGATTTGCCGATTTTGAGTTTTTGCGCTAATTAATTTTAGAAGGAAACATAGACAAGATATGGATCGGTGCGTGCTGTAGCACCATGCATAGAATGATCGCGCTTCAAACTTTGCCTTTGTTTCTTCTATTTATTTTATTTAATTTTACGCCTACTTTGTTTCATTTAGCGTAATGGATGGTGATTTGAAGCACTGACCTTTTATTTCACGAATCATGCGTCGGCTGTTGATGTCGAGGAAAAACTTAAGTGTGTAAAGTGAGCTTTAGCAAATGATTGCAACAACCGTATCTGGATCGGAAGCAGTTTCATTTTTCGGTCTCCAGTGTTTATAATGTTTATGGTGTTTCAGTTTGGAGATGATTGAAATTTGCCGCTGACGTTCCAATGTTTACGTCTTCCGAACAGTGCCTGTGCTGCCTTGTTTCGTGAGAGAGCGCTTGGGTCAGCGAGGGAGCGCCCGGTTTGCAAGGCATTTTAAACATCGCCACAGTTTACTTAAACTTTGCATTCGACTTATACAGTGGTTGTACCAACATTAAATCCTGTTTAATCCTACCAGGTATATGGGTGTTAGCGTTGGGTCTTCCTCTTCCAGTCGGGAATTGAAAGCAATGAAAATAAAACCTGCGGTGCTATTCTGCTTTCTTGAGGTTTATAGCTCTGCTTTTTCCTTTGCCTCTGCTGCGAAAATGAAAATGAACTGAAAATCGGGCTTCGGTTCTGTTTTCATTTACTGTGGATATCGATTTGCCCTCACTCTGCTGTTGATTGTTTGCAACTTGAGTGAATGAACATATTTCTAGAGGTGAACAGACGGTGAATTGTACCGCACCTATTCTCTCGTTTACTCCGACCGTTTCCCCAATAACCTTAGATTGAACCGAGGTCGCAGATGAAGGAATTTTCAAATGCATCTGCCGTGTATCCGCTGCATAGATTTGATTTTTGCTCATAGAAAAAGCCGATTCCAGCGATGAAGCATTGCTGTTGACCTTCCTTGCAGACTGTTTGCATCTTGAGGGAGCCGTAATTGCAGTGATATACACAGTGACACTTACCTAAGCTCGACTGTTCCGCTTCTTTGTACAGACTGTTTTGCGTCTTTAGTGAGCCAATTGCTATGATGAAGTGATGCTATCCTTAACACGACTGTTCCTCTTCTTCATAGACTGTTTGCTTCCTGACGGAGCCGAAATTGCAGTGATGAAGTGACGCTTACCTGAGCACGGCTGGTCCGCTTCTTTGCAGACAGTTTTGCTTCAAGAGGGAGCCTCAATTGCAGTAATGGAGTGACGCTTACCTACGCGCGAATTTCCAAATTCCAAACAAATCGCATGAATTTCGACCAATCAGGTGCAAACCCGAATTAAAACCGCGTTTACGAGATCTAAAGCTAATGTAACCTAACCTAACCTAACCCAACCTTTCCTCTTCCTGGTGTCAACAACTGCCACTGGTGTCAAAAACATTTCGGTGTTTTAAAAAACAAAAATCTAACATTTTTACTCCAGGTAGGATTCGAACCACCACCACCACGGGCACCTTCGCAGCGGCAGCAGGCTGTCTAGACCACTCGGCCACACAGGCTGTTGCCGGAATTCGCTTCGGAAAGGTGTATTCATGAAACTGTTTTTATAATTGCGATACGATTTTGCTCGCATCCGATTGGTCGAAATTCATGCGGTTTGTTTGGAATTTAGAAATTAGCGACCTACGCTCGACTGCTCCGTTTTTTTTTATAGACTATGTATTTCCTTCTTCAGTGGCCCACTTC
The DNA here is from genome assembly GCA_030068105.1 of Sinentomon sp. SZTP_YWyxl. Taxonomy (NCBI): domain Eukaryota; kingdom Metazoa; phylum Arthropoda; class Protura; order Sinentomata; family Sinentomidae; genus Sinentomon; species Sinentomon sp. SZTP_YWyxl. Next base: position 22,445 of record JASGXE010015109.1, read on the forward strand.
CAAAACAGCTCGAATGTCTGCCATAAGAGGCCTGAATGAGCATACGAGAGCGGATCTATGACATTCTGCGTGTGATTTACCGCGACAATCCGTGCAGCCCAACAATTTAGCAGCCCAACAATCCGTGACAGGTGCAAAATTAGCCTGAATGCAACCACGTGGACCGCTCTGCTCCTTTGGTCATCCAATCAATCAATCTATCAATTCTCTTTAATTTGCTCAATTTAATGCAAATATTTCACAAGGAAAGAAAGACAAATTTATGGTAACTAATATCCAGGTGGATAGTGATTTTATAGACGAAATACATGACCTACGTGTATGTGGGCTGACTACTTTATAATGAAGTGATGAGAGAGATTTTCCGTCCACTCCAATGGTTCCGGATAGTACCAAACGAACCCGCGTTTGGTAAAGTGAACCAATTTCATTAGTGACGAAGTGGCGCTTACCTCAGCACGACTTTTCCGCTTCTTTGTAGGCTGTTTTGCTTCTTGAGGGATCCAAATGCAGTGATGACGTGACGCTTACCTGAGCATGACTGTTCCGCTTCTCTGTAGACTGTTTACTTCTTGAGGGAGGCAATTGCAGTGATGAAGTGACGCTTACCTCGCTCGACTGTTCCGCTTCTTTGTAGACTGTTTGCTTCTTGAGGGAGGCAATTGCAGTGATGAAGTGACGCTTACCTATACGCTCGACTGTTCCGCTTCTCTGTAGACTGTTTACTTCTTGAGGGAGGCAATTGCAGTGATGAAGTGACGCTTATCTCGCTCGACTGTTCCGCTTCTTTGTAGACTGTTTGCTTCTTGAGGGAGGCAATTGCAGTGATGAAGTGACGCTTACCTATACGCTCGACTGTTCCGCTTCTTTGTAGACTGTTTGCTTCTTGAGGGAGGCAATTGCAGTGATGAAGTGACGCTTACCCACGCAAGACTATTTTTCTCCGAGGACTGTAGTTAGAGCCAATTGCAGCGAAGGAGAGGTGAGTACAATACGACTACTGCGTTCCCCTTCTTGAACTATTTGCACCTTGCTTAGTGAACCAATTTCAGTGATGAAGCGAAGCCTTTTAAGCACAACTATTTCACTTCTTTTGGACTTTATACTCTTTGAGTGAACCAATTTCATAGTTTTCAAGAAACAGCCGCTTTTCTGTATCATGATCCTTTCGTACCATATCTGTAAAGTGGGGATAACTTTAGTTTTCATAGGATCAGTCCAGAAAATTGAGGGGCCTGAATTTTGTGTCGCTGTGGAGTCATTGAGGGACAAGAGAGCCTAATTTTAAACACCAATATGCAGTGCCTTATTTTAAGAAGGAATTTGTTTTTGTTTTCTCTAATCTATTCTGCCAGGCTACTAGGCTCCGGTAAACCATAAAAATATAAAAATAACTACTTTCCGATTGCATGGATGTAGCTAGAGCAGTTACACAGTGCGACCCAAAAGTCCTTGTCCATAGGAAAAGTGTAAATTTGGAAAAATTTAGGAAGAATTTAAAAAAAAGATTTTATTTTTTAAAAATTTTAAATTCAAAAAAAAAGGAAATTTTTTTAAAATTTATGAAAAATTAGGAAAATGTAAATTTGCCGTTTTTTCATATTTTTATGATCCGAAAACCTTTTCTAGCTCGAACCATGAATATCAAGACTTCAATCGGAAATTGTAGTCCCGAATAAAGTGGTGACATCCGTGGTTAGGGCTAGAAGTTACAAAATCACTGCGCAAATTTTCATTTTTGAATCCCCAAAGACTTTTGAGCTACTATGTAGGTACATATGAAGAGGTTGCACTTCTTCTAAGAGACCAAGAAATGCGCAGTATTTTATTGGGCGTTGAAAATATTGACCTAATAAATTCTTAATTTGAAAGTTTTGCGCGCGTTTCTTATACCTTACTATATCAACTATCAATTTCTGCGCGCGTTTCCAATACCTTACTATCAACTATCAATTTCTTATTTAGTTATTTTTCCGCCAACAACACCTTTTGAAGAATTATTTTTCGCTTGGATTAGTATTTCATGTAGCAGGGGCGTAGTCGGACTCAAAAATGCCAAGGACCACAAGCAATAGAAAGACAGGATGTACAAGACAATTATCAAGCAAGCTCAAACCCCTACTTCAGGTGGGGATGGACAGATCTATGCTCAGGACTCTTAGTAGGACTCAAAAATGCCAAGGACCATAAGCAATAGAAAGACAGGATGTACAAGACAATTATCAAGCAAGCTCAAACCCCTACTTCAGGTGGGGATGGACAGATCTATGCAGCACTTTATTTAGGCGCAAGGTTTCCCCCGGTCACCCGCTTTCCACGGCCGCCGTCATCACGCGGAATGGACGGAAATTAATAATGTTAATTATCGTTTTTTCACGGCCTTCTAATCAGGCTGATATGATTTGATTCGAACGTCATTCGCAGATAGAAAGGCCTTTCTTGAAAAAGGAAATATATAGACCACGATAAAACAGCCTGCTGTAGCTCATCCTTGTCCCAGTCAGAGAGGCCCTTTTACACTTCCGCAACCCGCCCTCAGCCCATCCTTAACCTATCTTTAGCCCTACTTTGCTTCGTCTTTGGCCCATACATTTGTCATAAAGGAACAGGGCTTTCAAATACTGGCACAAACCACAGCCAAGTATTTTTTTTTTGCAAATCCTTGAACATTAGATCGCTCTGCCTTACTAGTTGATCCATTAAAAATGCTAATGAATTAGAGAGTCTGCGCAACCTGGGTCCATAAAACCAGACGTGGCCGTATGAGAACAAAGCGAAATCAAAATTCAATTTGCATGGGCGTACCATAACTTTTGAAATGGCCTGTACTTCTTCCTTTCCAATTTACAACCTCAAGCTTCACTCTGCGGCCTTCTAAACTTCGCTTCCGATCATTATTTCAACTTTCTTACCCTGCTCCCCACCCCCACCCAAGCCACACCCGGGGATCCAGGATCCAGAATCGAGTCCACCCCAGCCTGCCAATGTGGTTTTCAACACAATAACTCCTAATTTGTTTCGCTTTTTCCCTTGCACCCCCACCGCAGGCGCCCAAAGCAGTTCCTCCAATAAGTTCACCAGAATTTCTCAAAAGATGGAGTATGAATCTCCTTTTGGTGTCGGCGAAAGGGGTGTTTGAAAATTTTTAAGCTCTTGTCGGCTATCTGACTGAACATGTGACATTTGTAATTCACTGATGTGATGCGTTTTTTACGAAACAAGTTGGTGAGTACACGTATCTTGCCCTTTTCACCCGGAAACTCCCCCCCCCGGATCTGGATGAGTAAAGGACGTCATAGGTGTGTGTTACGTGTTTTTATTTCCCTTATTTTTCACTATCGGCGGAGAGATCATGACGGGGGTACCGCTAACTCCGAGCTGCGAGGTAAATTTTTTCCATTGGAGCAGATGGCAAAACTTTACCTCGCAGCTCGGAGTTAGCGTTAACCCCGTCATGATCTCTCCGCCGTATTATATGGTGTAAGGATGGTGTAAATAATTTATGGAAATAATGAGAGGTTAAAAACTTCCGTAAAAGGTTTAATTCTCTGCACTCCAAATGAGAGCTTTCCGCCTGAAACATCTTTGGAACGCCTTTATAAACACGGGATTAGATAGAGGAGTTCCTTTCGGAACATATCTGGATCACTTTTTTAACAAGGGATTAGATAGAGGAGTTCCTTTCGGAACATATTTGGATCACTTTTTTAACAAGGGATTAGATACGTGTTCCTTTCGGAACATTTTTGGAACACACAGTTTGTTTTTGGAACACTAGTTTCCTCTCACGATTTTAGAACGCAGAGAGATTTGGAGCACATCCCAGTGTTCCAAATCTGTTTTATTCCAAATTTGTGACAGAAAAATGGTGTTCCAAGGACATATTACGTGTTCCAAAAATGTGCCGAAAGGAACTCCTCCGTCTAATTCCGTGTTCAAAAGGTGTTTCAAACGGATACCCCGAATTTAGAGTGCAGCCGAAGACCGTAGTTTCGCTCCTGATTTTTAACAGATGGCAAGGAGACTTTTTTACTGTGTATTTTCCATTGGAATGCAATCTCCCCCCCCCTGTGACATAGATCCGAAAGCAGGTCCCTTTACCGTTGAATATTCTATTGACGTTTGGCTATTGGACTCTAGAATTGGGTGTGGTCTAGAGGAAGTTCAACTTTGACCTTCGTCTGTTGCTCGCCGCCTTTTGTAAACACAGATTAGTTTGTTCTATAGTTCTTCAATAAAAGTATAAACACATTTCGCAGCTTTGGATAATTTACAATAAACTTCACGGCTTTGGCTGATTATATTGGAACTATTTTACGATTGGGGAATCCGACAACGGATAGATACACTGCGTTCGACTTGGTGTGTATAAATTAATTTCAGAAGATTTTAACTCGCACTTTATCCTCAAACGTGTAAAATTGGCTGTCGGGCGAATGCATGCAAAACACCACGACTCCCGATAAACACCCTGTTTTTACTGTAGCCTGCTTTGGAAGAAACCATTGCCTTCCCTCACACCATTATTTTCAAATCACAATTCCCGTTTCAAGCCAAAATTTGTATAGAAATTTTGATTTCTGAATGCGCCGGACAATTTTCATATCCATTGTTGTCTCTGCACTTTCATTGTTGCCATTTTACACTATTTCTTTTTACACTTTACACAATTTACACTTTTTTCTTTGCATGCGTACATTGGCATGCATGCAAATTTTGAATGAGACAATAGCACCCATTTCTGTGCGGCCTTATTCGCAGACACTCCACATGGACGGCAGACATCTCGCCGGCGGACAGTTTGTCTGCGCAGGTATTTTGACGGACTGTCTACGACTGCAACCGCAAACAAGCTTTTAAAATCAAAGAAATTGTGAGACTGTAGGGGTCCAACTTCACAGACGTCTCGTCATATACGTAATTTCATCTGCACCGCCCGCAACACTTCGCATCAGCAGCGCGTGAAACGGGGTGCCTTTTCGCATCACCCTGTTTCACACCTTTCTTCCATCTCCTTCATTTTTGTTTCGCCTTCGACTGAAGTCCGTCTAAATTTATATCCCTTTTCACCTTCAATTTTCGACCAGCGTCTCGCCGGGGGCAAAAGACGGGAACGATGGGACACGTAGGAGGCAGGACCCAGGTTTGACGGGAAAGGGATACGACTGCCACGCCTTTCTCGTTGACGTCACAAAGCAGGCCTTCATCGATTTGGCCTGAAAATTAATTCCAATTTAAGCCCGGCACCTGACCACGTCGCAGCCTTTCTCTTGTCGCTGACACCGCCGTTGAAACCGGCTTTTAGCATCAGGACCACTTTCACCTTCACGGCCTACTCTAAGGCGTAATCAGAGGGGGCGATTACCCTGGTGACTTGAAACTAAGTCTTGGTAAACTTTCTGTCCTTTTTGCAAAATTCTATGTGAATCCCTCCTTGCTAGCGGCCATTTGGGACGCAGATATGTTGGTACGTCATACAGGGTAGCGCAAAAGTCGTTGACCAAAGGAAAACTGCTTAGATTTCCTGTTTTCATCATATTTTGAGATCTGAAACGTTGATCATATTTTGAGATCTGAAACGCCGCCCTGTACAGGGCGGCGAAGGCGGTGTGTGCGGCGGAGGCGACAGTCGGCAGGTATTCCGAACTGTAACCCAAGATTCGAGGGTCCAGCACCTGGATGCCGTATTTTCCGAAAAATTGAAAACGTTTTTGCAGTGGAAAAAAGTTTCCACGATAAAGCCGTGTCTAAATTATGCGCAGCCTTTTACAAGTCATGGTTTTTGATGGGTTTATTGTGTCTTCTCCAATGTTTGTTTTGGAAAAGACAAGGCCTTTGTCATGGTATGTATACAATGTATACATGTATACGCATGTATACGCATGGTACACGCATGCAATATAGCAAGATGTCTACAATGGAGATCTCTGAACCGGCTTGCTTCTGCGATAACTTGTTTCTCATACTTGCAATTGCTTAAAGCAAAAAGATGCTTTCAAATAATTCAAGCATACAACGATTGCTTTAAGACCTGAGTTGAATGAACCTTGCTGCTTCAGCGATGACTTGCTTCTCACTTGCAATTGCAAAAGGATGCTTTCAAAATAATTCAAGCATTCAACGATTGCTTTAAGACCTGAGTTGAATGAACCTTGCTGCTTCAACGATCACTTGCTTCTCACTTGCAATTGCAATTGCAAAAAGATTCTTTCAAAATAATTCAAGCATTCAACGAATGCTTTTAGACCTGAGTTGAATGAATCTTTTTGTTTCTTACTTGCAATTGCCAAAGTAAAGAGACGGTTTCAAAGTCAAGCATTCAATGAATGCTTATAAGACGTGAATTTTATAAAGGCTGCAGTTTCTCCTTGTGAGATCGATCAGCCTCTCAGATGTGAAATCGCTCAGAAAATGGTAGTGTTTTATTACGCAGAGCAAGGTTTTATGGGAAAATTTCATTAGATTTTCAAATTCAATCTCTCACCATCACCAAAGTCATAAGCCGTTTTCATGTTTCCCTTGAGATTAAAAGCCCACAAATTCCTTGATTTTCTTGTTGTTAATCATACTAAAACTCCTGAATGTTCAGTGGTTAAAACCTGAGTTCTCGATGTGTAGACCATAAATATGCAAGTTAGAAGCGAAAATAAACTCTGCTGTGCCGGCGTAGCATCATTAGCAATAGCCCTGCATTTGCATGAGATATATTTCACGAACTGCCGTCTTGCTTTTGGGCCCCAAATGCGTGTCTATTACACACCTATTGTGTTCTTTTTTGTCAATAGCACCTAAGCCAAGATATCTACAACAACTTCTCTGATGAGATTTGTCACATCAGTGGGACATTCTCAATATGTGATGTTGGTTCCGCAAAATTCGAACCACTTATAGTGCAGCACCGTGTCCGCATCCAACTTTACAAAAGTTTCCAAAAGTGTAATCTCCAGTGATAAAACCGATGCCCAAAAAAGTGTGAAATGTTGTTAACCAAAGTGACATCCATAACATCATGAGGACTGTGATTCGGTGATTCCTTGAAGCCAAACGGTCGGAGCTGCCAATTTCCTTCGTTCAGTCGGCGGAAGCAGTTCAGAAGGTTGGAATTTGTGATATGAATATGGAACCTAGCCTCAATTGAACCAGGTACGTGTCACGCACTGTGTATATACCATCTCGTTGTTCCGAATTAGCGTTATATTTGTTCAGACAACCATGAGTGAACAGTTTTCGCTCACATGAAATTGGCATCCTAATGTTTCCCACCACTGAGTACATTCTGTGAGTACATTCACCACTGTGAGGACATTCGATGACGAACAATTGCCCACCTTGTAGACTTGTCCACACTCTTGACCTGTCCAGATTATAGACGTGTCCACATTTTAGGCTTCTCCACATTGTAGACTTGTTCAGATTGTATAGACTTACCCACATTGTAGACTTGTCCATGTTATTAACCTCTCTACATTGTAGACTTGTCCACATGGAAGGACTTATCCACACTGTAGACTTGTCCACATTCTTGACCTGTCCAGATAGTAGACGTGTCCACATTTTAGGCTTCTCCACATTGTAGACTTGTTCACATTGCAGACTTGCTCACATTGTAGACTTGCGTCCATGTTGTTAACCTGTCTACATTGTAAACTTGTCGACATTGAAGGACTTTCCACACTGCAGACTTGTCCACACTGTATAGACTTGTCCACACTGTAGACTTGTCCACATTGTATAGATGTTTCCACATTGTAGACGTGTCAACAAAAAAAATTGTTAAACTGTCCTCATTACGCAGACGTTTCCACATTGTAGACTTGTTCAGATTTTAGACTTGTCAACACTGCAGACTGGACGAATCATTGTCGTTCTTACGAATTGCTCGCAATAACGGTTTGATTTTGACCATTAACTAATCTTGTCTAATTCAAACCCATCCTCTAACCGAAAACCAACTTATAACCTATCGCAACCTATCAACGTGTTGACAAATTAAGCACAGGCATGAGGCGAATGCTGTCATCGGCGTCCTACCTTGATTTGCCTGTGGAGATAGGCCATCTTGCAGATTTTTATATGATTTACGATTTTGTGCTTGCCATTGAGTGCAATCAAATTGAAGAACATTGCAGATTTTGGCGTCCATGATTTTGGCAGAAATTATATGACTTCCTGAAAACTCCCTGGCAGGTAAAACGCGTGTGGTATTTTTCGTTTTTTCGCCAGTCACAATGCCATATCTGCGTGATTCGCTCACAAACTTGGTCGATTTCCTTATTCTCACTCGCAGGCTTCAACTCGGCATGGCGAAATTAGTGCGCCGAATTTCGTTGTGAAATTTTGATTTCTAATGCACAAGCGTGCATTATGATTTCCAATGCACAACCGTGCATTAATGTTTTTCCATTGTTACGAAGCTCTTTCTCACTCCCTTGCAGTTGCAAACACCACACCTGTATGAGGCGTTGCGTATCTCTTCAACGGCAAACAACGCTCAGAACGGTAAAAAAAAGATTTCATGATGAAGAAAATTTTAAATCTCTGTTCAGTTCCACGCTAGTCAAAGCCTCTCTCAGCATTTCCAATTGGTATACATGCCTCGATTCATCTCAGAAGGGAAGGCTTTTTGCGATTTTTCCTTTAAATTTCCTGGAAAAGAATTCAAACGTCATACTGAAAAGTATATGCCGTGCTCCTGATGAGACAACCAAGGCCGGATATTTCAGATGAAGACACTTGAAAGGGCAAAAAAGGACTGTGCTCGCTGGCCTTGGGCACCAAGCGTCCATTGGGCACAGGGCAGCCCAAAAGTCTTTGTCCACAATGCAAAAAACAAATTTGTTGTTTTTATCACGTTTTGTGATCTGACATGTTTTATAGCTCTCACCACTGAATCAATTCAAGCCGAATGAATGTGTATTTTACGAATATGCGCATTTAGTTCCGATTAAAGGGCGGTGAGCAAAATACTTCCGATCGCAAAAAACAGCTAGTTTATGAAAAACAGCAAATTTAATTTTTTGCAACGTCCAAAGATTTTTGGGCTTCCCTGTACAGATAAATTGGAGCGAGCGCTTGTGTTGGATCTTTTCAGAGAGATGGTTTTGTTTTCGGATCCGCGAGAAGACGAGAATAAATCGCTGAAACGACTAAAATCCGATTAAAAACGTCTGAAGTTGTATTGCATCTTCGCTGCGCGTGCGAACCGTTGACGGACGGCGACAGCTCGATGACAGCCTCAATAAGCGCAGCATCGCGGACAACTTCCTTTTAATTCTCCTGAAACTGTCGGCAGCTGCTGCTGGAAGCAAATGACAGGTCGACCTGATGTCCTGCTGAAAGACAAATTTCAGACGAATCCTTCTTGACCAATCACAGCCCGAAAAACAGGCTCCTTCTTGTTAACTGCGTTTCATTTCGTTTTCTCGTCTTTTTTTCTTAGATGAAAATCTCTGAAATTAACGGGAAAATGCGAAAGGAAATGCTTGGCACAAAAAAACTTTGCAATTTTGTGTATTTCTATGCAATTCGTTGAAATCCGGCTGGCGACAGATAAATCACTGCGAACCTCACTCAACACAACCTGGGCAGGGTGAAAAAAATGAACGCATTCAGTGGAAAAACGGTAGAGGCCGGATTGCAACTCACCACAGGTTCAACTCAATGATCAATCCGATGAATACATTTTGTTTTGCGAAAATTTCATTTCTGTGCACTACGATTAATCCTTTCCATTGTTGTGAAAGATGCAACCGTATGTTGAATTGTCTATTGAATTGAACCTGAGGGTGAGTCGCATGCGGAATGCATCCGGTAATATCGACAAAGAATAACGCAGGACAAAATAATTTATCTTTCGACAAGTTTTGCAATACAAATATTTGGCAATTTTCATCAAGCGAGCCAAAAATGAAATTCAAGTCCATCTGAGACGGCAGGAGAGAGAATATAGGATCCTTAATGCAGGAGGATCAGGTGTCCATCACCGCAAGGCTTCACAGGGCTTGAGTTCGTTGAAGCATCCCGGAAAATGGATTAAAACTGCCATACATGTGTCGCTTCAACGGTCCTTTTTACACGACTCAACCACATCAAATTTATATAGCCATTTCCACGTTCTTTGGGAAGCATTCTTCGAACATTGGAACTATTGGAAGGCGAATTGTCTCGTAATGAGCATCGAAATAAAATTTGGAGACACACGAGAAAATCCACCCACTTGGCACTTAATTGTTACGATACCATCAGGATGTTATCGGATACAGCACTCAGAATCCTGATACCAGAGAAACACGTTTTCTGTTCAGTGCCGATCAAAGCATAGTGTTACGTGCGACGACGACATGGCCACCTTGTATTTTAACCTTCTTGATTCGAGGAAGGGTAGAAAGGATTTTATCCAGGTAACGATAGGGACGAAATCGTCCCGCTGTTGCAGTAGATTCAAAAATTCCCTTCGTTTCTTGTTCCGGAATGAATTATACTTCCGCAATTTTCAAATTTCCCGCGCAAAATCCGGGACGTTTTCGACCCAATCGTTGGCGATGGTCCGCCGCCACTTTTTCCCGCCAAGACGCGAAGGTGAAAAGTTCGTTTTTCGTTTTCTGTAAAATGTGTGATTTTCATTTTGATCTGGAAGTCCTCCCTGGCAGGTGAGTCAGGTACACATAGTCGGGACTGCTGGGGAGAGGGTTCTCATACCCATTATTGAAAACCGCATTGTTTGGAAACGATTCATTCGCCTGCAGCAGCACTGGCTGTGTCGCCGAATATGATATGCGAGAAAAAGGGAAAAGAAGACGGAGCGATTTGGTCTTTTCAGACCTGCTTGTTTGAGTTGTTTTCTTTTGTTTACGCTGAAGAGTATCACACAGATGTCGGCTGCGGGGAAGCCCCCTCAAACCCGCCCATCCTCCTCCCATCCCAGTCCACTTCAAAGAAGCAAAACTTGGCCAGACCGGGCCAGCCGACATGCATATTCATTTCAATTCGATCCGAACGAGAATGAGTTTTTGATGTTTCCAAAGGACGTGGAAGGGGGCAAGCATGGCGTGGCCATGGATGTATGTGAGTAGATCAATGAGTATGGCTCTTGTTGCAGACAGCATGAACAGGAAATTGCGTTCAACGTTGAAATGACAGAACCATCGGGCGCAGCATCACAGCGAATGAATTTTGAATGCATTCGGAACTCGGGACTGGAAAAGCAGCTGGCAATTTTGTTGTCCTTGAGGCCTGTTGGTTTTGTTTTTGCGCAGTCATGAAGAGCGATTTGAATCCAGAGGGCAAGCCATGAATGGCATTTATTTGAATTCAGAGGGTAAGCCAATGAAACCCCACACTCTGGAAGCTTTCAACTCCAGCATTTCTGAATCAAGTCGCATTTTCTGAATTCAAATTTTGAGGCATGCTGGTTTTTTGCTTAGTTATCGACAGTTGTCGATGGATTTTCGTAATTTTTTTTTGCCAGATGCTGCAGGAGGGTTCCATCAAACAAATTGTGCAAAAAACGAAAATCGATTTTTTTTGCCAAATAAGGTCGTCACGTGACCAGCCCTTAAGGGCGGGGCTTTTTGGGAACAATCGCGTCAAGAAGGTAGGATGTTTTATATCGTGGAGAGAAGCTGACTCTACGGCATTCTTCGTTTTTTAATTTTTGTGTCTTTTTGTCGTTACAAGGGTTTTTCTGTCTTCCGATTCGATTCGATGGTCAGCTGGAAAAACACGCAAGGTCAACCGCTGATTAGATACTAAACCAAAAGAATAGCATCCATTTCATCCATGCTCATGAATATGCTGGTTCCATAAGCACAGGCCGCAGCCATAACGAGCCATTTCTCCTGTTTAAACATGTACAGTGACGGCGTATTAACCTTTCACAAACGTACATACATGCACAAATTGCGACTGAGAATCAAAACAGAAGCAGAGCACATGTGCAACTGAGCGAATGAATCCAGGGGCCGAAGCACAATTGGAAACGCAAACATAAACTTGGAAAAATGGATATACACTTCCGAATTCCGCAAACTTTTCCGAAGAACAGACTTTCATTGTTGTTGAAAAACCAACTCTCACCCCTCGAAATTTAAAGACGTACACCTGATAATTAAAGTTAGATTAAAACACAGAAATGAAATCCTGGTGAAAGAAAAACCAAATGACAACTCAACGGAATTTTAATCATTCCGCTTCACAAAAAACACCCAGCCCCTTGGGGAATCACGTCCAACGAAAATCGTACAACAAATCCACGAAATTTCCGGCCTTCATCAAATGAAAATCAAAACCAGATTCAACCGGATTGCCATCTCGTATACGTGGTTCAGCATCTTTGTCAGAAAAAGTTGGGGTATAAGAATACTTTTCGACCAATCTGTTTTTTCTAAATGTCAAAAATCTTTTTATCATTTTCACTATCATCTTTTTACACTATCATCTTTTTACACGTGATAACACTTCAATGTGTGCATGTAGGTTGTCTGAAAATTGCTATACCTATGGAATGAATGTGGAATGATATGGAATGAATGTTTGCTTTGTGATCTTGTTGCGTGATCGTGTGATCATGTTCGCTTCGTGTGCAAAGTTTCTGTTCGTTTTCTCTATGTCTCTGTACTGGCATATAGTTTCGCGAAGACAGAAAACAAAGTGAAATCAATAAAATGACAACAAAAAATAAAACTATCTGCTGTAAAATTTGCAGATCAATGTCAAATATCACGTGCCTTCAAATATCGCTATACCATGCACCCATATATCGCAGATCATTCATTGATACACGCAGCATATGGGACATCAAAGTGATTGGCAGCCATTTCAAAGTATAAACCAAATCCACCCAAAACATCAAATTTTCGGTGAGACAGCTTGTCACATTTTTTTGCCCACTGGTGACTCAGCTTGTTTTTACCAACACCATCGCTCACTGCTCAGTTTTTAAACGTTCTCGCGGTCTGGAAAAATACTCGCTCTGCGCTAACGGGACTGTAAACACGGCCGTTTTACAGCCTTCATGATGAAAGCTAAACCATTTGGAACTTCTACTAAATTCCTCATTGACGAGCGAAGCGAGTCTACAACGGACAACAAACCACAATTTGTGTGCAACGATAACTCAAAAAGTTGTTAACCGATCGTGCTCAATTTTTGTGGAGGTGAAGATTTCAATGTGGTGCGTTGCTGTATAGTTTTTGGTCAAAATCGGTGAAAAAATTACAAAATGGCACAACAAAAACAAAATTGCTCTTTCCCCTGCCCCACCTCAACAAAACCAGCAAGCGCAACAATGAACAGACACTGCAGGCCACGAAAACTCCGAACCTCACTCACCGCCTACTCACCGCACCCCCATGCACAATTTGCATCCCAACGCAGACAATGAAGGAGACAAGGCCAAGAGGCGAGCACAGGCGTGGCCTCCGGCACAGGACGGCAACAGAGCAGAGAAGCCAAGCTGAGAAAAACGAACAGGACAACAGGTTGCGTTTTGTTTCAGTCAATGAATGCAGGAATCAATGATCAATCAGTCAACAACACCACACAAAAAGAAAGAAACCCGCACACCAGATACCAGCTGTGTGTGCATGCAGGTACCTGCTGTCGCGAGTGGATGCTGTGCAGTGTGGCGGAATGGGGAAATTTTTTTCTTTTGGGGAAATTTTGCACCTTTTGGGAAGGTCTGGGGAAATCGATAGTTTGGGGAAATTTCGAGTTTTGTCCACCAACAACAGCGCAAATGGATTTTGCAGAAATGCGAAACGGGGATTTTTTCTGTTATTTTTTTCTGCTTTCGCTTTCGTTCCATATTCTTGTGTCGTGACGCATTTTGACACGACTGAGCAGCCGATGCTCGAATATTTGATTTATATTGAATTGATTTCGAATGGATCAAGTTCGGTTTGGAAAGGACAGGATGGAAAGGACAGGATGGGACGCAAACGAGGCCCGCATCCCGCGAAGGCATCGAACTCCTCCACCCGCACCCCATGCACAATTTTCGCCACAAAGCTCCAGAAAAGAGGCTTGAAGGAACAGGACAACTGGTTGCATTATTTTATTCGCCAAACAAAACAACCAGCAAAACATCAGCCACAACGCAATTCAGCACTCACATCAGCACATTCCATCAGCACTTAGGGATTTTCGTGCGTCCAAAATGTGTGCTGCTGGATTGCGGCGTTTAAGGGGGTGTGCGCTGCGAAAGACATGCGAGTGAATGGCGGACCGCGGTGCGATGCCCACAGAAAGTTAAATTTCTCCTGAGCCAAGCAACGGTTTTTGATGCAGTTTCGCATGGCGCAAAGCCGAAAAATGAGCGCTTCGACACATATGTATGTACACTCGTACAATGATCCCAACCTTTTGTCGGGTGAAACTCTGAAACCATTTGAGGAACAAAAGTGCTCAAGCTTCGGAGAAATAAAATTCCGGGTCCCTGCCAAGAATCCCAAAATCATTGAACTTGAACACCACTCAATAATTTTATGACCAGAGACAGCATTACATGGCAGCATTGTTTTGTTTTTGAGCGGTGAAAAGGCAGTGCCTCCCTCGGATTTCTAGGGAGGCGCGGCTTCTTGGCCTCTCAGGCACCAAACTCAGCACAACTTGCACAACAATTGCCGCCCACAGACCGCTTGTGCAGCCGTCGATTGTGCAGGAGCAAAAGCGACTGGGACACGACACGAGCAACTGGGACACGAAAGAAAAAAGCTGATCGCTCGTCTACAACAGGAAGCCTGTCTCCTGTTTCCTAGTAAAAATTTGAGCGTACCTCTTTTATTTTTGTTGAAAGTTTGTTTTTTAAAATTTTGTATTTGTTAAATAGGTTCAGGTTGCACTTATCATTCTTATATTTTAGGTATGCTTTATCCTTTTGCTTTATCAAATTTATTACTTCCATGTTCATCCACTCTTTCCTAAAACTATATCTATTCCACTCTTTATTACCCTTCTTCTTTGAATGGATGCCTTGTTGTAAGGCATTAAAAATATTTAACTCTATCTTATCTGCAATTTCATCTACATCGAGACTACATTCCCACTTCCAATTTACTTCATTAAGGGCCCTTTTAACTTTGTCGTCATTTACTTTGTAAACATATTCAACTCTGTTTGCCTGTTTACCATGTGTGTCCTTTCGGATAACTTTTTCACAAGCTGCATATGTTATTATATGATCTGTGATATCGCAATCGAGTGTGCTTGATGTGACTATTATATCCTCATTCCCAATGTTATTTTGCATTAAAATGTGATCAATCAATGTCTTTGTACCGTTATCCGCTTCTCTAGTAAAGGTATCAATGATATTTGATAAGCTGTATATTTCAAGTGTGTGTACATATCTCGGGTATATATCTGCTTTGAGCAAATACCTCTTGTCCCTCTTGAAATACCTAAATACCTATCCTCTTGATATGAAGCACCCCTTTTCCTCTCCAAACCACTTTCATCCATTAGGTACTGACTTCCCCCATCCATCTCAGGAGGCCTCTTCACACATCTTTGTCCGGATATGCACACAGCCATAACAGATATTCAGTTTCAGAAGGCAGTTTTGAAGTCCAGGAAAAGTGCATCAATATCAGTTGTGTATTGTGTATAAAGTGCATCAATATGTCAATGGAGGATGCAACGATGCGAGTAAACTTGGCAAGAGCAAGTTCACAAGACCAGCCAGGACGAAAGCCAAACTGACAAGGAGAGATAGAATTGGTTGCATGAAGAAACTCCCTGATGTTGTCAGAGACTAGCTTTTCCATAAGCTTGCATACACAAGAAGTGAGACTGATAGGACGGAAATTAGCTGGTAGTGAAGGATCGCCTTTTTTGAGCAGAGGCATAATTATTCCTGCCTTCCAGTGGCGGCCCGTGAGCTTTTTCTGTGTGAGGCTGGTCACTTTCAATGGAAAATAATGATAAAATGGGCCATTTTTATGAAGTCAACAATTCAGAGGGCAGCCAGGCAAATAAACCTGTACTTCACTTCACCTCGCACATATATGCGAGGTGAAGTGAAGTAGCCACGAATTGGCTCTGAGGAAAAATGTTTCAAACTCTCAAGAAAAATTCAATTCTCAGGAAAACGAAATCCTTGATGCTCATCCCAGAAACCTTTTTTTAATTTTGGTATCAAAACTTTCCTCTGCAGTGCACTGCATCAGTGAATCCTAGTGGAGGCCAATTGAAGCAACACACGCCAAGGTCAAACGTTCTGAAGTTATTGCAATATTCTCTTTTTACTGCATTTTTTTCTGCCCGGTGAAGGTCCAGCTGACGCATCTCAAAGAATATCATCCATTCACACCACATTTTTTATGATATCCTTGGAGATTTTCCATCAAACGCATGTTCCAGCCAGGCATTTGAAATTCTGAACATTACACAAATACGAATGTCCCTTGCGAATGGGATCAGTACCAATAGGCGGATTGCAACTCGGCCATTCAATTGTTGCAGGTGGAGTCTCTCGGCCAAAATGGCAAAAAAGAAGCCAAATATTTTTTGTGGATTGCCACACCTCGAATATACCAGTGATTGCCTTCTCGAATTCTCACCGCACAAATTTTTCCTGCAAAATTTTGCAGCCAGCTTCGGAATTTCGATTTTCAAAAATTTTTACCGTTTAAGGTCAACATTTTGGCCGTTAAGGTAAAAAAAGACGTTTAAGGTAAAAAATGGAAATCTGCAAACAACCACCACAAAAATGTTTAATTCATGCTCCAAAGAGAAGTTCGTGATGGCGTACTCTCATCTTTGTGTCCGAGATATTTGCCGAACTCCATCAAAGCCAATGAAGAATTTTTCCACTTTTTCCCCATCAAGTTCATTTTCCCCACGTCATTGCACGCATGTCAGAAAAATTTTGAAATTGCTTCCCTATCAAGAAACATTTGTTTCTTCCCGAGCCTTCAAAGCCCAAATTTTTACAAAATCGTTGTGAACGTTCTGAGAAACAGCGAACGTTCTGAGAAAACACACTCAGAGAGTCCAGAGGCCTCCGCAGAAAGACGTTGACTTTGCCCATTGAGGAATTGTTGGCTCTCCATTTTCAAATCTCACTGGCTGCGAACCTGCTTGGAACAGTGTCGACAAAGAGGAAGCATCTTTTTTCCTTGGCGAGGCAAATTCAAACGAGCCTCAGTGGGCTGCATTTGAGGGCAACAAGACGTGTATGGACCGCTCCCCAAATGCTCACATTGAACAATTCGGTGGAGTGAGATGAGTGAATCCAGAGGCCAGAGTCGGTCCAGCTGCACCAGTATGATTTGATTGCACAAATGGAATCGTGCCGAGAAGAAGGGTTTTGGCAGTACAGGTTCTTTCTCGAAAATATGAAGCGATAATGGAGCGGATGCAAATGGAATCAAGCGATGGAAGACTTGCAAAATTTACGTACACGTTTTGCGATGTAAAAAGAAGATATAGGCCTATTTGACTGCTGTTTGACACAAAAACGCAATATCCTATGAAGAATAACTCCTTCTTGAATTCAGTTGTTTCACTTCCAAAATGAACAGTGAGGCTCAGCTCACTTGCCTCACCTGACGAGCCGCTGCTGCTGCCTTCCATGGATCAGGTAGTTTGCCACAAGCGAGGGACTTAGGCTGCAAACTCTAGTGGAAAAGATTTCAAAATAGACCCCGGAAGGTGGAATCCAATCAGGACCAGAAGAGGAAGATTTCGATTTCCTAATTGCAGATGACATTGAAGAAAATGTACCTAATTGAGAAAGAAGGATATGGCTTTGGAGAAATGGAAGCAGCTGGAAGGTCAGAACTATCAAACTTAAGACTTTACCTAGGAAGCAATGAAAAATTTATCTCGAATAAGAAGGGGGGAGAACTGAATTAGGTATTTTTTAAGTTTATATCTGAATACATGCAGAGTGCGGGACTTTCTTATCTCAATAGGGATACTGTTCCACATTTTAATTCCTCTGTGGAAAAAAGAATGTTTTCCATGGGATGTAGAATATCTCAGCTGATACAGCTCCTGGTTTTTCGAAGATCTGGAAGTATGGGCAGGGTGAGATATGTAATGAAGTTTGCCTGGGGGCTGTGGTGTCAGCCCAGTGAGCAATTTATAAATCTTTATGGAAATGCAGTAAAAAATTAAATTATAAACTGGAAAGATGCCCATTTACACAAACAGATGGTGAAGTAGAAGATTCTCCCGAGCGTGGGTTGTTGGGGGTGCGACTAAAACGCCTGACAAAATCTGCTTGACGATTGACGAATCGACTAAAACACTTGAAGGGTGCTTGACGTTTGACATTGCAAGGATGACCAACCAAAGTCGTAAAATCGAAAATGAAGCGATGTGTTTGCCGTGTGTTCTGCAGCATTTTTACGTGGTTGACAGAGGATTCAAGGCATTTTGCCTTGCTTGACATCGATTTGACTGCATTTTAACTTACTTGACAGGCGTTTGTCAGCATTTTCACTTGGTAGAGAGGCACTTGACGGAAATCTAACAGCATTTTCCCTTGCTTCACAGCCGTTTGCCGGCATTTTGGCTTGCTTGACAGTGATATTGCGGCATTTTCACTTGCTTGACAGGCGTTTCCGGCATTCTGGCTTGCCTGACACATGATTTAGCGGAATTTTCACTTGCTTGAGAGGCGTTTGCCAGCATTTTCCATTGCTTGACAGTTGCTTGGCAGTCATTTAGCGACATTTTCACTTGCTTGACAGGCGGCTGTTGCTTACTGACAAAATCTGGTCTTGAAATTGCCAGCAGACAGTTTGCGTTGGTCATCATGGAGCTGGATTACATGCAGCTTGGAGGGAATTCTTCCGAACAAGGCCACATACAATGAGAGGAATAGCACTGTCCCAGATCAGCCAATCGACATCAATTTCAGCCCTAACCAAGCCCACCAGCCCCCCCCAGAATCCGCCGCCTGTTCTATGTCACAACACAGCCAGTTTCACCCTCAGGAGATCTGCCCGGACACACAAGTCACCCAACAGACTAAACCTCTAATTTCCCAAAAAAGCATTTGAAGATGCCAGAGCAGACGACATGACTTTGGTGTGAAATGTCAGTTTTTGTTCTTCCGACATTGCTTGCAGCATGCAGTCCACATTATCAGGAGAAGCTGCCGTTCCAGTCTGGTTTTATGAAGTTGACACACCATCATCGTTCTGTTGACACTCTCATTGTGCCATGAACTCCTTTTAGTGCTATTTTAACAACGTTGACGACCCACTCTTGGTGATATCACTCACGACCACTTTCAACCACTCATGGCAACAGATACCTATCTATCTACTGAAGAGGTCGACACAATGGTCGATGAAAACGTTCTAGAGAAATAGAAGATCGTGAAAGGAAAAAAGGAGACTTCTGGTCATTGGATAAAGAACATGGTGAGTTCATATTACTTGAGTTTGCGTTGGTATTCTCTAAAATATGGACACCTGGACACCCCCTTAAACGGGTTAGGTTCGGTCAGGGTTGGAAAAAAACACGTTTTTTTTTTCTTTAAAAAAAACACAAAAAAAACGTTTTAAACGTTTAAGGAGAGCACTGAGCAGCCGTCCCCACTCCTTCACAGCAGAAAATGCGCTCATCAAAGTCCAACCCCTTCCTGTCCTACCCCCTTTATGCCCAACGCTGGCCGCACTGGGGACAAAAAGTCTAAAGTAGATGAGAAAATCAAAACAAGACGAGGGGTTACCTTACCTGAATTTTGAATGAAATATTCAAAAGTAAAAAAGCAAGAATTTTGTCAGAAATTTTAATCGAAAATTCCCTGGAATTTTGGGAATATTCCCGGGAATTTTGGGAATATTCCCTTGAAAAGTTGCGACAGTCAAAAACAGACATAAAAATCAATAGGTAGGTACCAACTAGACTGGAAATTAGGGGTGTGCGAATCCTGGATTCGGATTCGAGCTCGAATCCGAATCCAGGATTCGGATTCGAAAATTTTTGATTCGAAATTCGAATCCGGATTCGAGTTGGATTCGGATTCGAGGTTGTCAGGATTCGACAGGATTCGGATTCGAGCAACTCAGGATTCGGATTCGACAAAAGGATTCGAAAATCGGTTCGAATCCAAGAAATTTTTTGGAATAAAAAAACACTGAACAGAAAAAAAAACACTGCCGCGCTTTGCAAAAAAAAAAAAAAAATTGCGGCCGCGATCGAATTTTCCCGTTTTGGAAAACGAAAGAATGCGCCTTCGGCCATCTTTGAATTTCAAAATGGCCGCCGCCGTCTCCGGTTTGTGACCTGTGTGCGTTCGCGATCTTTTCTTGGTGTTTTGTTGTGAAATATGTGGTCTGTTTCGTTGTTTTTGACTTTCTTTTCCCATTGGAAATTTTTTGCAGCACATTCAAGACAACAGCCAGGAAAGAGTTGGGTAGATGTGGTATTCAAGGACCACGAAAACTGCACCTTTATAAACTTGGTCACTGTGCAACCTGTTCTTTTTTGGGCTTCTTGCAATGATCATCACTGTCTACTGGCAACTTGTTGTTGGACATTGGGGCTGTTTTGGGTTGGAAAAACAAACAAATGGCTGCTGGCAGTGTGATGGGAGTGCCAGCCTGCTTGCTGGTGGTGTGGTGCACTGGGGATTTTTAGAATTTGGCACTTACCCAAGCTTGCTGGTGCTGGTGGGCAGATACTCAACTAATCAAAGGAATATGGTTGCTTCTAGGAGGTACTCGTCCCTGTCCAGGCTTCTCCACACACACACACACACCTAGCCTTGTTAACCTTTTGACTGTGTTGTTAATTTTGAAAAAAATTTATAATTTCAGTTCGGTTAGCATTTGTGGCATGTTCCTTGAATTTCAGCACTTTCCACTCTTGTTATTTTGAAATTTCAGCCTTTATTTTGTTGACTGAAACAAAAATTTAAGCTTTGCACCACGTGCTGAAACGAATTGGCTGAAGGAAGTTAAATGGTGCAAAATCCTTGGTGGCTTGTATTGTGCCAATAACAGACAAAGGGTCAATTTCCCAGAAAAAAAAATGTTTCCGATGGGATATCTTTCCTTTGACAACTCAGGTTTTGGTTGTTGACATCTTTCTGGTGGCTAGGCATTGGTCCAGCCACTAGAAAGATGTCAACAATCAAAAACCGAGTTGTCATCTGTCAAAGGAAAGATATCCCGTCGGAAACATTTTTTTTCCGCAAATTGTTGCTGCGAGAATGCTTGCTTGAAATTATTGGGAATGCTTGCTGACTCAATAAATTGTGTTGGATAAGCAAGCATTACGCACAAAACGCAGGTACCAGTACCAAAAGGATCTGGTGGATTTGACTTCAATCAAACACACTGCTTTCGTCAAGAGGAGAGTGTTATCAGTTTAAAGTTTCAAAACGAGAGCTGACTTCCAATTTCGACTCGCAATCTTGTATTGGCGACCGACAACTGCTGTCATCAGGTGCACTTGACACCGTCTGCTGATTGCTGACATCAGCGGCCAACAGAAGTGTCATTAGACTATCGGACATCAGCGACTGACACCACAGGATACCCGCTGTCCTAATATCAGTCAGAGACACAACCTATCTGCTTCGGCGCTGAACAGCAGCGACTGCTTAAATTAGCAAACTGACTCCGGCTGCTGAATCAGCGATTAACACCAACCATTGAACCAGCAAACGACACGGCTGCAGAATTGGCGACCGACATCGCTGGTGACATTGGGTGGTGAAGACCGACACGTGTTGACATCTGTAACCGACACCAGCTGCGGACATCAATGAGCAAAACTGGCTGCTGACAGCAGCGACCTGCACCAACTACTGAATCAGTGACAAACTGGTTGTAGAATCAGCGACCGACACTGGCTGTTAGGTAAATCAGCAACCGACACCGGTGGTCCCTGAAATCCGGACAGCCCGACAGGACTGCCGGACAGCCAGAAAGGACCGCCGGACAGGTTAGGTTAGGTTAGATTAGGTTAGGATAGACTATCCTAACCTAATCTAACCTAACCTAACCAGTCCGGGTCGGTCCGGTGGTCCTGTCCGGCTGTCCGGTTTTCAGGGACCACCACCGACACCTAAATCAGCAATTGCCGACTGGCATCGGCTGCAGAATCAGCATCCACCATCGGCTGCTGAATCAGCGACTTTCACCCGTTGCTGAATCGGTGACCAATATCGGCTGGTTGCCGACATGGACCGACACCGGCTGCTGACACCGACGGCATCCGCTGCTGACATCGACCGACACTGGCTGCTGAATAAGCTGCTTAGTGCTTACAGACCCGGTTTCTGAATCAGTGACCGACACAAGCTGCTGCAGCGACCGACACAGGCGAATGACAACTACCGACACCGGCCGATCAAAGAGTCAATGCATAAAAGGGTTTCCCCAAATGGAGCATCAGCCTGTGCTGATGCTCCAACAGGCTGATGCTCCATTTGGTTGATTTTCATATTCTCTTAGAAAATGGATGCAGCATTGTTCCAAATAGCCTTTGGCACCAGGCCAAAGACTTAGGCAATGCAAAGCACCCTATGTAAAATGGATTCTTTATACACTAATTACAAGAGAAAATGGTTACTTGAGGTAAGTAGGAGGTACCACCTGCTTTATTCCATGATTACCAGAGAAAGATGACTATGTACCTACTTTATTCTATGATTTCCAGACGAGACTACAATGATTTTACTGTTCTCGGATTTCCAGTGTGTGGAACAACAAAGAGAGAAGCAAAATAATTGGTCTATCGAGTTACAAGAAGGTGGGCACCTGCGTCGGGTCATTTTCAGAAAATTGTTCGACTTCCTATTTGAATTCAATACGTAGGCGTATTCGAGTTTTTCAGGCCAGTAGGTATTCGACTCGATTCGATTTCAATTTTCTACGTCCACTATTCGATATTTGATTCGAGGCAAAAAACACTGATCACAGAGGCCTGTGGCCCTGTCTGTCGCCTGTCAGACCTGAATTTGAAGTCAGTTCATGCTCCGACATCTCGATTGAACAGTGACGCGGAGCAGCATGTGAGCAAATTTAGGTGCGGGATGCCACAAAGTGATGGCTGTGGAACTTGCAACGTGCGTGAGGCCTTTTTGCCATCCGGTACACTCCTACTACCTAGACCTATCTTACCTACTACCTGGTAGGTACCTAGAATCTACATAAATATGGTACCTACATAAAATGGGAGAAAAATGTTCAACTTGGCACCGCAGAAATCCTCACATGAATCTCATAACACTTCCACTCAAACATTATTTTTTCATTCAACAGTTGCATTGATAATCATGATTTGAAAACAGGGTTGTTCGTTTAAAACAATCTGTTTTAAACATGTTTTAAACAACCATGACTTGTTTAAAACAGTTTGTTTAAAACAAAATTGTGTTTTAAACATGTAAAAACAACAGCAACTTGTTTGAAATGCTTTGTTTAAAACAACATGCAAAAACAAAAAAATGCTTTTTGCTTCTTTACTCAATTTTCAACGTTTTTCTGTTATTAAAACCATTATTGTTGCCTTTTTCAAGTATCATTGTCACGAAAGTGTTGCAAAAGTCGCCTTGGCAGCTTTTGGAACACGTTTAAAACTGTTTAAAACATGTTTAAAACACGTTTTAAACAACGGAAAAAAAAACAGATGAAAAAAAAACGTTAAAAACAAAAAAAACATGTTTTAAACGTTTAAAACGTTTTTTATGTTTTTTTAGAAAAAAACATGTTTTTTTCCAACCCTGTTTGAAAATAATGTGGAAACTGGAAAATGGTGCAAATAAATTTGTACACCACTGCAGAAAAGGAGGTACCTACTGTTGGCATCTGCCCCTATTCTGGGATTCGAGGAGGATTCGGATTCGACCCCATTTGGATTCGAGTGGATTCGGATTCGAGAATTTTTTTGGGATTCGGATTCGGGTTCGATTTTCCCACCGGGATTCATTCGGCTCGGATTCGAGCTTCTGGAAAAAAGAGATTCGGATTCGAGATTTTTGGATTCGAAAGGATTCGCACATCCCTACTGGAAATAGGATATTCCTGGGAATTTTCATTGAAAATTCCCGGGAATTTTGGGAATATTCCCTCGGGAACTTTCCCAGAGGGGCGGGAATATTCCCGGGAATTTTGGGAATATTCCCTCACTCCGAACACTATGCTTGAAGCTAGACGTTGCAGGGGATGACCAAAGTCGAAAAATCGAAAATGAAACGGATGTGTTTGCCGTGTGTTCAGCAGCATTTTATGCGGTTGACAGAGGTTTCAAAGCATTTTGCTTTGTTCGACATCGATTTCCCTGCATTTTAACTTACCTACTTGACGCGTTTATCGGCATTTTCGCTGGGTTGAGACTGTTGAGAGGCACTTGACGGAAGTCTGACAGCATTATCCCTTGCTTGAGGCAATAGCTGGCATTTTGCCTTGCTTGACAGTGACTTAGCGGCATTTTCCCTTGCTTAACAGCCCATTGCCGGCATATTGGCTTGCTTGACAGCAGCATATTCACTTGCTTGACAGGCGTTTGCCGCCATTTTCCTTTGCTTCACAATGGGTCTGACTAAAACACTGAACAGATTTCGCTGAACGCTGAACGCTGAACGACTAAAACGCTGAACGAACTTCGCTGAACACTGAACGCTGAACGGAATAAAGGCGCCCATACACGTGGCGCATTCGATGTGTATGTGATTTGTCCATTAATTGTCGTCTGCTTCAGCAGAGGCACTGAGAAGGATTTCTGCTCGCTGATCAGCCGCTGAGCAGCATTCTGGCTCGCTGAGCAGCCGCTGAACAGCATTCTGGCCCGCTGAACAGCCACTGAACAGAATTTGTACTCGCTGAACAGGCACTGAACAGCATTCTTACTCGCTGAAAAGCCACTGAACAGCATTCTTACTCGCTGAACAGCCACTGAACAGCATTCTGGCTCGCAGAACAGCCACTGAACAGCATTTTTACTGAACAACAGAAATGAGGTGATAGTTCGGCATACCTACAAGGGTGACACATATTAAAGATTCCTTCCGGCCTGGGCCAAAACTAGGCATCCCAGGAGGTCCAGCCATCGGCTTGCCTCTTCGGTTTTGGCGGCCTTATTGATCTTCTGCGTTTGGTTCAAATAAACCATGTTACTTTTGCTTGAGGAACCTTGTCGGATGTGATGCGAAAGTGTTCCAAGAATGAAAAAGGTGCAAGGCCCCCTGGAAGGTCCATTGCGAAAATTAGAAGAAAAATTAAAATCCAAGAACCATTACGTCAACAAATCCCAGAACCAATGAGAAATTCAAAGGACAAGGAAAATGTCCTGGTGACGTTATGAATTTTACGTTCGCACAAGCGGCAATAGTCCTATGAACAAAGCCAATGAACAAAGCCAATTCATTTGTTTGGGGAAAAACACAAATTGCACCTAAGCGGGGCATAGTTTACATCCACCGGGGCGCGAGATTGCAAACCCAGCCGCAAGTTTAGATGGCAGGCCGGGGACCCCATCGATGATTTTTTTCCGGCACCAAAAATTTGGCATGGCGACACGACCCAAAGGCAGAACGTCCAAAAAGAACACCTCACTGCGGATCACAACATCCTCACAGGACCGAAACACATAAAAGAAGCAAATAAAGACGAATGACAACGAAAAACAAATTTTCTGCACGGAGCGCGAAAACGACAGTCTGCGCCGCAACAGTGTTGCCAGACCGTTTTTTCATTTAGCGCAAGATTTTTTGCACAAAAACCGCAAGAAATAGCAAGATTTTTTTGCAATTCACGAGAAAAGTCGCAAGATGGGAATATTTGCTGTTTGCAGTGGTTTGCGTTTGCACGATTCTGCACCGAATTTCGCAAAAAATGCATCGCAACAGATTGGGGTTCACGACAATTTACTTCTCATACAGTTTAAAAGGGTCGCCGTAAAACGTCTAATTTTCGGATCCTGAAGGTCTAACGGTGCGATAAGGCCGGGATCTGAGACCTACCTGAACGTAACCCTCATCCAACCTTGTTGGATGAAGGAGCTCTCATCTGATGAAGCGAGTTCTCTGTGTGTTGATGCCTATTCGTGGGTGCTGCAACAACACAACCACAAGTTTTTGGAAATTTTCCTTTTTGTAATGTAATGTCGGTGAAAAATGAAATGAAATAAAAAGGGGCAATTTACTGCAATGTTGATTCAAGCCCCACAGTTAAAAAAACGCCAAACTCCAAAAACCTTGCCTTGCTAATGCTGTTCAGTGGCTGTTCAGCGAGGAAAAATGCTGTTCAGTGGCTGTTCAGCTAGCCAGAATGCTGTTCAGCGGGTAAGAATGCTGTTCAGTGGCTGTTAAGCGAGCCAGAATGCTGTTCAGCGGCTGTTCAGCTAGTAAAAATGCTGTTCAGTGGCTGTTCAGCGAGCTAGAATGCTGTTCAGCGAGTAAGAATGCTGTTCAGTGGCTGTTCAGCGAGAAAGAATGCTGTTCAGTGCCTGTTCAGCGAGTAAGAATGCTGTTCAGTGGCTGTTCAGCAAGTAAGAATGCTGTTCAGTGCCTGTTCAGCGAGTTAAAATGCTGTTCAGTGGCTGTTCAGAGAGCCAGAATACTATTCAGCGGCTGTTCAGCGAGTAAGAATGCTGTTCAGTGGCTGTTCAGAGAGTAAGAATGCTGTTCAGTTCCTGTTCAGCGAGTAAAAAGTCTGTTCACTGGCTGTTCAGCGAGCCAGAATGCTGTTCAGCGAGTAAGAATGCTGTTCAGTGGCTGTTCAGCGAGCTAGAATGCTGTTCAGTGGCTGTTCAGCGAGGAAGAATGCTGTTCAGTGGCTGTTCAGCGAGCTAGAATGCTGTTCAGCGGCTATTCAGCGAGTAAGAATGCTGTTCAGTGGCTGTTCAGCTCGCCAGAATGCTGTTCAGCTGGTAAGAATGCTGTTCAGTGGCTGTTCAGCAAGTAAGAATGCTGTTCAGTGCCTGTTCAGCGAGTTAAAATGCTGTTCAGTGGCTGTTCAGAGAGCCAGAATACTATTCAGCGGCTGTTCAGCGAGTAAGAATGCTGTTCAGTGGCTGTTCAGAGAGTAAGAATGCTGTTCAGTGCCTGTTCAGCGAGTAAAAAGTCTGTTCAGTGGCTGTTCAGCGAGCCAGAATGCTGTTCAGCGAGTAAGAATGCTGTTCAGTGGCTGTTCAGCGAGCTAGAATGCTGTTCAGTGGCTGTTCAGCGAGTAAGAATGCTGTTCAGTGGCTGTTCAGCGAGCTAGAATGCTGTTCAGCGGCTGTTCAGCGAGTAAGAATGCTGTTCAGTGGCTGTTCAGCTCGCCAGAATGCTGTTCAGCGGGTAAGAATGCTGTTCAGTGGCTGTTCAGCGAGCCAGAATGCTGTTCAGTGCCTGTTCAGCGAGTAAAAATGCTGTCCAGTGGCTGTTCGGCGAGCAAGAATGCTGTTCAGTGGCTGTTCAGCGAGTAAGAATGCTGTTCAGTGCCTGTTCAGCGAGTAAAAATGCTGTTCAGTGGCTGTTCAGCGAGTAAAAAGTCTGTTCAGTGGCTGTTCAGCAAGTAAGAATGCTGTTCAGTGCCTGTTCAGCGAGAAAAAAAGTCTGTTCAGTGGCTGTTCAGCAAGTAAGAATGCTCTTCAGTGCCTGTTCAGCGAGCAAAAATGCTGTTCAGTAGCTGTTCAGCGAGCTAGAATGCTGTTCAGCGGCTGTTCAGCGAGTAAGAATGCTGTTCAGTGCCTGTTCAGCGAGTAAGAATGCTGTTCAGTGCCTGTTCAGCGAGTAAAAATGCTGTTCAGTGGCTGTTCAGCGAGTAAAAAGTCTGCTCTGTGTTCAGCAAGTAAGAATGCGGTTCAGTGCCTGTTCAGCGAGTAAAAAGTCTGTTCAGTGGCTGTTCAGCAAGTAAGAATGCTGTTGAGTAGCTGTTCAGCGAGCTAGAATGCTGTTCAGCGGCTGTTCAGCGAGTAAGAATGCTGTTCAGTGGCTGTTCAGCGAGTAAGAATGCTGTTCAATGCCTGTTCAGCGAGTAAAAATGCTGTTCAGTGGCTGTTCAGCGAGCCAGAATGCTGTTCAGTGGCTGTTCAGCGAGTAAGAATGCTGTTCAGTGGCTGTTCAGCGAGTAAGAATGCTGTTCAGTGGCTGTTCAGCGAGTAAGAATGCTGTTCAGTGCCTGTTCAGCGAGTACAAATTCTGTTCAGTGGCTGTTCAGCGAGCCAGAATGCTGTTCAGCGGCTGTTCAGCGAGCCAGAATGCTGCTCAGCGGCTGATCAGCGAGCAGAAATCCTTCTCAGTGCCTCTGCTGAAGCAGACGACAATTAATGGACAAATCACAAACACATCGAATGCGCCACGTGTATGGGCGCCTTTATTCCGTTCAGCGTTCAGTGTTCAGCGAAGTTCGTTCAGCGTTTTAGTCGTTCAGCGTTCAGCGTTCAGCGAAATCTGTTCAGTGTTTTAGTCAGACCCCTTCACAATTATTGCTCGACAGTGATTTTGCGTCATGTTCCCGAGATTGACAGGCATTTGCCGGCATCAAGCTCGGGAAGTTGGGGTATCCATGGCGGAAACAGCGTGGATAATTCCAGATTCAAAGGCGAAGAAGTGGAACTGGAAAAAATGAAGAAAATGAGGGAAAAACAGGAGGCAGTTGGCAAAATGAAAAGGAGGAAAGAGCGGGATGAAAAAGCAGAAAGAGAGGAATGAAAAAGAGGAAACAAAGAGCACAGAAAACCAAAAAAACACCGACAGTCCGACACCAACACAAAATCGGTGGAGCTTCCTCGAATTGCGACAAAACGCCACCGCACGCGAGAGCAGCCGACGGGAAAAAGGTGTGAGGTGAGGAACCGCGATGTTTTGAAATGAGGCTCGTTCGGATGAAGTTTTGCGCCGCATTTCACCTTTTCGACCTTCCGTTCCGAAAACAAGGCAACATTCCTGCCACCCCGAATTTATCAGCACCTCGTGTCTTGTATTTTACCCCTTCATCTCTCGTTTGAGTTGAACGGCGCTTGAATTGTTTCAGCAGGGTCCTTCCAAAACGCGGAAATCGCGGAATTTGCTGTCTGTGCCTGCAGTGCGAATCTGGGCCTCAAAACCTCCAAGCCAATGCTGCCTTAATGTAATCTAACCCAACCTAACCTAACCTAACCCATTCAAACCTAACTCAACCCAACCTAACCTAACCTAACCTGTGATTCCGCGAAATTCGCTTGTTTTGCGAACCGCCATCTCTCCCATTGGTCCGCGTGAAAAAATTGCGCAAACGCGAGTCTGCATTTCTGCAAAAGCAGTCACATTTTTGTGAAATGGAAACGGAATCCTTTCGTTCCACTTTCCTTCCGACCGAATTAATTAAAATCTGCATCCTTCTTGGACTGTTGTCTGTGATTTGTTTTTGGATATCATGGTGGCCCAAAAAAATCCGAAAACGTTTTCGATATGGGACCCATGTGGGCAGTGGAGTGATCGCCACATGGGAAAACCATCTGGCACCTTTAATATGCTTTGTCACAAATGGGAGAACAGCGCGAAATGTCGGGCCCAATATGGATCCCATATGTGGGAAACAATTGCGCGGCGGTGGCGATTGCATGATCCATTTTTGGTTTGGGTGGCATTTCACGTGCAGGGTCCGATGAGGGCTTCATATGTGCAGAGGTGGAGGTTGCATCGCGGATATTACTACTCCGTTTCCCACGATGACTGTTTTAACAGGCGGAAATTCTGTTTATTCCTCTGTAAGCTCCTCAAAACTTAATATTATATTGTCCCTCACTGCACCAGCAGTTTTGTTCAACTTTTTTTTGTTTGCAACCAAAAAGGAGGAACAAGAACTGTCCCTGCGATGCTTTTTTATCATTTGCCACGATCATGTTGACAGTTCACACATTAATGTCAGCTTTTAAAGTTATTTTTATGCATCTTCAGAGTTTTCGCTAAAAAATATTGCTCTGAGAAAAGAACATTTTCCAATCACCACAGCAATATTTCGAACCCATATGGGCCACGTGGGACTGGTATTGGCTGGGTGTGGGCGCTACATGGGAAGCCCATATTGTCCCACATAAATATAGATGTTTACATTTGTCACATTCGCCCCATATGGAGCCCATATGGGCCGCAATGGGGCCCCTCATATGCGCGTGGTTTGATCACGGGAATTTTTTGTTGTGCCACGGCATTTGACGAGGGTCCCATTTGGGCCTCACCTGTACCCCACAGAAATATTTAATTGACGAGCGAAGCGAGTCTACAACGGACAGCAAACCACAATTTGTGTGCAACGATAACTCAAAAAGTTGCTAACCGATCGTGCCAAATTTTTGTGGAGGTGAAGATTTCAATGTGGTGCGTTGCTGTATAGTTTTTGGTCAAAATCGGTGAAAAAATGACAAAATGGCACAACAAAAACAAAATTATTCTTTACCCTGCACCACCTCAACAAAACCTGCAAGCGCAACAATGAACAGACACTGCAGGCCACGAAAACTCCGAACCTCACTCACCGCCTACTCACCGCACCCCTATGCACAATTTGCATCCCAACGCAGACAATGAAGGAGACAAGGCCAAGAGGTGAGCACAGGCGTGGCCTCCGGCACAGGACGGCAACAGAGCAGAGAAGCCAAGCTGAGAAGAAACAAACAGGACAACAGGTTGCGTTTTGTTTCAGTCAATGAATGCAGGAATCAATGATCAACCAGTCAACAACACCACACAAAAAAGAAAGAAACCCGCACACAAGACACCAGCTGTGTGTGCATGCAGGTACCTGCTGTCGCGAGTGGATGCTGTGCAGTGTGGTGGAATGGGAAAAATTTTTTCTTTTGGGGAAATTTTGCACCTTTTGGGAAGGTCTGGGGAAATCGACAGTTTGGGGAAATTTCGAGTTTTGTCCACCAACAACAGCGCAAATGGATTTTGCAGAAATGCGAAACGGGGATTTTTTTTCTGTTATTTTTTTCTGCTTTCGCTTTCGTTCCATGTTCTTGTGTCGTGACACATTTTGACACGACTGAGCAGCCGATGCTCGAATATTGAATTAATGGATCAAGTTCGGTTTGGAAAGGTCACAGGATGGAAAGGACAGGATGGGACGCAAATGAGGCCCGCATCCCGCGAAGACACCGAACTCCTCCACCCGCACCCCATGCACAATTTTCGCCACAAAGCTCACAAGAGAAGTGGCTCACCAGAAAAGAGGCTCAGGAGGAACAGGAGTCAGGACAACTGGTTGCATTATTGACGAGCGAAGCGAGTCTACAACGGACAGCAAACCACAATTTTGTGCAACGATAACTCAAAAAGGTTTTTCCCGATCGTGCCCAATTTTGTGTAGGTGAAGATTTCAATGTG